>CAIGRL010128506.1:0-14860 GCA_903798325.1 Fraxinus xanthoxyloides | reverse complement strand
AAAAATACAACTCAATTGGTCTATTTCTATCATTCAAACATTCATTTAACCCTAAATTCACGCCCCTCTTTCTCATTCGAACAATTAAAAACACATCGCCGTCGATAACCACCATTAATCAATCCACCGCCATTGAAGACCATCATTAATCTCTTGAGATTTTCTTTTTTATATTTGCTTTTGTATTTTTTGCTATCTTTCTCTTCTGATTCTTCACATATAGGGGCGTTTTCTTTTTTATTGTTCGCATTTTTTTTTTGTCTTGGATTAGTACAATATACTTCATTTTTTCGATTTTTTTTTTGTCTATTTTTCTAGTTCTAGCAAAATGCAAATCTTAATGTTTTTGTAAGTTATCTAAGATTTTTTTTAACTATGTTTTTCACTCTTTTTTCATGTAAATAATGTTTAGGGGATCGATTATTGACTCTGTGCTTCGAATTTGGGGTTGTGGTCATCATTCGGAGACATTTATAACCATTCTATTTCCAACATTCTATTTAGATCGAACATATAAGGATCATGCTTTCTTCACTTTTTTTTTTTTGATTTTTTTGTTTCATTGGGTCAATTTACATTTAAAAGTATAATTTAAATTATACACATTGTGTTCAACTATACTAGGTTTGCACGGGTCTTGGTTTTTAATCGACTCATTATTGTGTTCAACTAAGCTTTTGTGTTTGGATGTTTCTTGGCCATTACTAGACAAAATGAGTTTGGATTTAACTTTTGAGTTTATGAAATGAGCCAAGATTGAACTGGGTTATGTTCTGGTCAACTACGCACAAATAAGCTCGACTGCTTTACATGTTGTAGCATACATGTGTGTCTTTATATGATTGTACATGATTATTTGCGTATTTCTTAAGTGTTTGATCATTTTATTTTCATAATAGCTTATTACATAAAAAGTGATGTTATTTAAAACTACGAGTATAACACTAATCATGTTTGTCATAACATGATCCTTCATGTCATGAAAATTCAATATGGATGTGAAATGTAAATGTGAATCTTCATGGTAATGGAATCATCTGTTGAGATGAACTGTCGTTCTCGATAGTTAGGCTCTGAAATTTTCGATAGTTGACTCACTAATCTTGATAGTTGGTTCCATAAGCCAAATTCTGTTAAGCTTCTATTCTACTTATGGTTTTAGGGGTTGAAATGTATGATATATCATTATCTCAATACCATTATTATTTCATGAAATGTAAACATCATAGTTTTGGAAACATCCATGGAGATAAACTGTCGTTCTCGACAGTTGAGTCACTCATCTCGATAGTTGGTTCTAGAAGCCTAAATTTGTTCAGTAGCTTATGTACATGTACTATGAATGAAATGTATAATATAGCATCATCTGACATTTTTCCTTTTTCTTGTTCCTTGTTTTCGAAAAAAAACTTGAATTTCTAGTTATTGAAGTCGTGCGTTTGAACGCTCACATTTCCCAGTAGAGCAATGTCATGACTTGGGTTCCTTGCCAATTTTATATGACATTCAATTCTCGGTACAGCTAATTCAACAACTTGTACTCAGAATGATAAAAACTGAAAATACAAAGGAGTCGTGGTTCAACGTATAAGGCCACCTCACAAGGTTTGGACTGCAAAAGTACGCGATAGTACTTTTGGCTGTGTTTCTTTATTTTTGTGTAGTTTTTTAGTTTAGATTTGTTTTGCAATTCCTAGTAGTAATGTATTTTTTTTTTAATTTTGATATAACCGTCACTTAAGCATGTTGAGTCAAAATTCCGATTATATACTATAAGCACGTTGAGCTAAAAGCTAATGTTAAATATCTTTTCGATTTAAATGCAGATGGTACGACAATATTGGTTGATGTCATAAAGAAAAGTATGTTTCCCACTTCTAACGTCATGGTCCAACCTGAAAGTAAATTTTCAAAAGAAGGATTCATAATATTTATTTTGATAGGCGAGCGGATAATTAAATGTTAGTAGGCTATTATGTTATTATTTGGCATTTTGGATAAGTAATGTGGCCCATACTACTTTTCCGTATGCAATGTCACTGTACCAACGGTGGCCACTATACCCGTTGAAGGCAACAATGCACTTAACACAAAGAGGCCGTGATCGACATGTGTTTGCTTTCCTACAGTATCTATCAAGACTCCGTACACTAAGGGGAGGAGAAAGAGAGTCAAAACTTAGTATCCAAAAAGTTTGTTAATACCATGAAAAAAACTATTTGGTGGTTGTGTACTAAATAACGTAGTATGGACAATTCTCCAGGCTTTGATTATAAACGTGCTTTGGTGATTGTATAAATCTGTGCTTATGCATCTCCGTTGAACTCGACGACCATTGACGTGGCCAAAACTTGCATACGTCATCTGCTATAATTATTTATTGTAGTTTTCTCATGGATTCATGCGGTAACGTATGTACCAATTGTTGTGCAACATCATATCCCTTATGCATCTTATTTGTAGTCAAGTTTGCAACCAACTGTCGAGAATGACATAAATCTTTTGTCGAGACCGATAATTTAACTTTTGGTTTGATATGAAATATTTCATTTGTGAACTTAAACTACTACTATCTTCAAACGATAATGAAATGTCAGTGATAATATAATTACAGAACGTATAGCGCCAGCATTGTGACATGCAAAAAATAACCGTGGACAAGTTAGGAATAGAAATATTATGTCGTGACCGATAGTTGACTATCAAAATGTAATGAAGCAATCTACTATATAGAACTTTGCTGTGTAGTTATTACTAAATGACTAATATTTGCAAATGATAATAAGACGAATAGTAATATTATAACTTAAAAATGTACAACGTCCTCATTCGATCATAAAAAATACAACTTCAACCAGTTTTAGACATTAAGCATATTTACGCGAGTGGCGTTACAATGGGGGTTGGAAGCCAACTATATCACAACGTGTGCATTTTCTGATTCATAGTGTAGACTCGTATATGGATCGATTGCGTCGTGTATGTGGCTTTGTCTCATCTCTATTTCCATTCATCATCCACACGAACAAACTTTCCGACATGCGATACTATGAATTTTAAATGATTACTCATACCTGAAAAATTGAGATTGGTATGGTAAAAATACTGCACAATCAATATATTGACATTTGATAGCTTGAAAGTGACACATTCGAATAGTAAATTCATACAATAGCAAAAGTTCAAACCGACAGTTGAAATGTCGATCCACATTTTTCAAGTGTCGAATTTGACAGTTTAAATGTTTATCCCAAGAGTTTCGAAATGTCGAATTCGACAACTGAATTGTCGAAAATGACGAGAAGCATATATGTGGGTGATTTGAACAAATTCTCATCACATTAAGCGTGGTCATCAATATTATACTATCTAATGACAAAATTCTCTTCCCAAATAATTAACATAGTAAACCATTAAAGAGACAATCGTTCAAAATATTTATTGGGTTTGATTAGAAGAAATTATTCAAAACATTAATGGTGATAATCAATTCTCAACTACAATATGACAACATTTTCGCAATAAATAACTCAATATTTCATTAAATATAGAATTATTCACAACATTTTGTAGAGGATAATAGTATATTTATTCTAAAAGATTTGAAAAACCAAACAAATTAATGAATAATAATTTCAAAAATTTCAAATAAATATGACAATGTTGTATTTAACATTTCAAAAGTAATACGATAAAAATATAAATAATTTGTAATATGTTAACATCTCAAAATGGATAATGAATCCAATAGTAATGAATTCTTCATAAATGGATGAAGAAAATGGTTAAAAGGTTAGGGTTTGTTAATGGTAGAAAAAATTGGTTTATGAGCACTTTTCAAAATCTTTTTCTTTTTTTTTTATTAAAAAAAATCATATTACCCATTAGAATATACATATATACAATGTTTATAGTACAAAAGTTAAATCATTACTTCATAGCGTTAATGACATTCAAGTCAAGCATTAATGAGTATTAAATGCTCTTAAAAATGTATCACTAAGGGTAAATTGAATATTTCACATAAAAAGTGACATTTCTTTTAGCACCATTAGTAAATTTGACAAATTTTGGTGTACTTTTCAAATTTAATGACATTTATGAAAAATTCACATATAAAGCTATAACAACAAAAAGCAATTAATTGTGCAAGTATTTTTTTTGTTTTTTTAACACTAGCGAGTAGAGGGTTTTAATTTTATACAAGGATATTTCGAAGTTCAATTTTTTAAGATTGAAAGGAAATAATAATAATAATAATAAATTGTAGTGTTGTTTGCAAACCAAACAAGTTGAAACTTGAACCTTAGCAATCTGTGAAACCAATTGCGAAAACAAAGAAATTGATCTAGATTCAAAATTTAGACCTCGTGTGGTGCAAATCTTTTGAAAAATAATTTTTTAGATAATATGTTGTTGAAAATAATTTGAAAAAAAAATATTAAAAAGAATATGTGTCAAACGAACTCTTAAGAGATTGCAGTGTTGCGTGTGAAACAACCTAATTCTACCCCCATCCCGCAGGAGTAAATATTAAAACCATTCAATGAAGTTGGAAAATGACTCCGCTAATCATAATAAGGTCTTTTGAGCCTTTGTTAGGGAATTCAAACGATAAGTTCGTGATATGAATGAATGAATGATAAAATGTAACAACACAACAACTAAGAGTAGAACTCGCCTGACTAACTGGGATTTCTTGTTAACCATTGAAATTGGGCAATTATACAATAGCTCGAAAAGAATGACTTTTCCAAATGTGATTCTGAGAAAAGAAAGAGGAAAAAAGTAAAGACAACCCCAGCTGATGTCAAAACAAAAGGTCAAAATCACTTTGGCCGGTGAGGAATATATTCGCGAGATAATTTGAAATGAGCTTCTCTCAAGTTGCTTTCTTCAATTCCCAATCAACTTTCACCTTCTGCTGCACATTCCATTCCTTTCTCGTTTTCCCTATTCAGATTCTCAAGAGCAAGAATCTCTTTCCAAAAGTAGCTCAAAAAGCTACTTTTTGGTAAGTAATTTTTATCCTTCAAACCTCTCGTTTTGCCAGTAAACCTCCTATGCATAAAACAAAGAATACGCATACTATTTGTTCCATTCCCCTAGCTGGAGTGGACTCCATCTCTTCTTCAAACGTCAACCCTACTTTTATATATGGCATGTCTTTCAACTTGTTTGACTATAGATTCTTTGATGCCGCGTTATAATTTTTTCAACTTGATAATCGTTTTGATTGTACTATCCTTGTGTATAGATTCTCTTTTTCGACCTTTTGGTTAATGTGTTAGATGCGCACGAGTGTGTCGGGAGTATTATGATGAAAATTAATGTACTTTAAATTTTGAACATCTTTAGTATTCGCTACTCGATACTATGTGGGAACAACAAGAATAGTGCTCTCACTTGACAAAGAGAGCACAACATGCCCATTGAATGCAATCAGGTCTGTGTTGGATTTCAGATTCGATGGCAACTCATAAGATACAATCAATTCCGTAATTGCTTGAAGGAGCGGACAAACAAAATAGCCAAACTAAGGCCCTTTTGATTCAGTGAAAAATCATATTTTTAGAATATTTTGATAAAAGTTAATATAAGTTGTGGATCTTATAAAATGTGTGGTTAAAATGAATCTCCAAAAGAATAAACTTTAAAAAATGGGGCCTAACATGAGTTAAGACAATTGTGCAACAAAGTCTTCCATTCAATATCATGTACAGAGATCTATAGTTGCAATTTTCTCAACTGCTTCAATTCCAAATTAGGAATTTGATCAAGTATTTCAGTTTCCTACATGTGATCAGTGATGTCTGAAATTATCAGTGGAAAAGAAAACAAAGATTTCTGAAAAATTTGGGAGGTCTTATAATCTATTGACACTTTTCAGTAGGAAAATTAGATAGCATAGTACTAAGAAACGAAATGAAGTTGTAACATGATTCATGATAATGGCCAATCCATTTTAGTACTGTGTACCAAACATGCAGAGGATGTAATTTAATACCCTGTCACAGATTTGGGAACATCGCAGCACATGGATGCATAAGAACTTATTTCGAAAGGAACACCAACTTTGCAGATACAAAAAGTAATTTACAGATCTTACTGCCAACAAATCAATAATGTGATAAATCTTACTCTGGGGTTCAGGTCAATCATGTGGTTCGACTCAAGAATACTTCTAAGTTCTAAGATCCTATCTCTCTCCTTTTCGGCTTTGTTCGCAAGATGTATGCAGCAAGAATCGGATATAGAATAATCTGTTCATCATTTCATTAATTAGAACAACCCCTTCCGGTTTTCAAGTTACTAGAATAATCCCCATGACTCGAAATATTGGCAGTTGCATCTTGCATAGCCAATGCTTTCCTTCTTCTGATTTTCTACGTCCAACATTTATTATATGTTCTCAAGGAACAACAGCCCTTCCTTCTCCGAAACTGCTCTGAGGCGATTCAGGACAGATTTGTTGTTGGCCATCATGATCACAATGCTTGAGTTGGAATGGACCATCTATTCTTATAACCACCGATTCAAATTCTCGAACTCATTTGCCTCTAGGTTATGTCATATATGACCAGTGCCCTCAACAGCTCCTGCTATAGCGAGCACTCGTGAACCTTGCTGCTACAGGTACATTATGGGTTACGCCTTGATTTAGACTATTCCACGTGACATGATCTACACCATTGACTTTCCCCCCACTTTCCCCATCAATGCACGGATTCCCCCACATAGGGGGGAATGTCATGCTATTATTCGATGGCTTGGTATCTTTCTTGACCACCCGTGCCCCATATATGTGCCTTCATTGTCTTGGCTCCCACCTGCACCATGTAACATTCAAGCTAAATATGAAAAAAGCTACCAGATTTATCAGTCCAAATGAGGTTACACCGTAGTGGGAGCAAAATAATTATGTGTTTATGATATGTCGTGTGTTTGATGTTTCAGCTGGAAACATTTCAAGACTTTTGTTTTTAAGTCCCAAGCATGCCCTTTATATAATTATTAACACAGTCAAAGTCTTTATTTCATAATATTATTATAATCTTATTGGTATTTTATCTGTCAATTACTTTCATTCGAACTTGTGGGCTGTTAGTAGTTTAATTATAGAAGATTTTATGTTTTAAATCCTAAAATTTGTATAATGGCAGATATTATGAAACAAGAAAAAGAAACACAGCACAGCAAGAACAAGTGAAAAATCTTATCTTATTTTTTATATTAAAATATAATATGTATCTAGAAAAATGAAAATAATTGGATGAGTTTGTTGCAGAATCGTATTCTGCAACTCATATGATAATGGTCCTAAAAGTGCATGCACCTCGTCATCTTCTCATCTGATATCCACAGTTATCTTCTATTCTCCCTCTAAAAATATTCATTTCATCATCGTCTATACGCTAAAATCGGCACTTTTTCTGACTTTCTCTGTTACGTTTAACTTTTAAGGATCTCCGGTAGTTTTTTGAAATTTCCCTGTTTTTATTGTTTTAGAATAAAAGTATTTAATTAATTATGTATGATCTTCAATCTATAGTCAATTGTAAAACAATAGGCCGAGATAGATGAGCAAAGTTGGTTTTGTTTGAAATTTAACATTTTTCTGTCAGATAAAAGCTCTATTTATTTCTACAAGAATTTGAGTATTTATATCGGAACTTGAAAAATCTGAAAGAGATTGAGAAAAAAAGCAGAAGATAATTTTCACAGTGCGTGTTTCTGTGTTAGCTTTAACATGAAAGCATTGTGTTCTATTTATTTTTTTCCATCGATTTGAAAGCTACCTGTTGCACGGGTTTCTATTTTTGATATGTTGCCTATTTCTTCTACTATTTTTCTCTATTTTTAGCCACCCACCTTTCCTTTTGCTCAGACGCCATTGGTCTTTTTGCGAATTATTTTTCATTTTTAGCCTGTTTAGCCTTCTTCTGGGATTGACAAACCACGAGGCTAAACGCTATTCCATCCAATGTACAATTTCCTCACCTAGTCCTCGAGCTTTTACTCCTTCATCAGTCCAATCACCCCTCTTTACACCATCTTCTACGAAAAAATACAGAAGGGTTCGAATTTCCAACCCTTTCATGTGTAAATTATTCTTCTAAGTATCGTATTTTCAAGAAGTCTACTAGAATTTGGGTGCGACCCAAATTCTTTGTTGAAAATAATTGAGAGTTCTAATTAAACTACACGTTAAGAAGTATTCTATTTGTAATGTTTCTGGAATCCTATTCGAAATTTATTTGACAAATTATAGTTGAAATTCTACTTGAAAATCCATTAGGAGTTGAAATTTGTGTTGGATTTGGAGGAAAACGTCATTGAAAGACAATTGGGTCGAAGACGAGGCGCTAGACGCCTGTATATTAAACAACGAGCGAGTACTACGGCGCCCGAAGAGTGGCGTCATGGCGCCACTAGTGCTATTTGTCTCCTTTTCCGTTTTGGACTTTGCTTTTAGTATTCTACTTCAATTACAATTCTACTATTATGGTTTGGATGTCCCCTACTTATTCCCTATATATAGTTGGCTCGTCATTATGATTTAGTAAGAAATTAGAAACATTGTAAACATATAATCTTTGTATTCTTTCTCAATATTATGATAAAATTTCAATTCTCTACAAAATCACATTGTTCTTGTATTCTTGTGATCTTTACTTCATATTGTGGCTTAATTATCTTACTTTCTCCAACAAAATGGTATTAGGTTAATCTGGTATTATTTTCGCTTTTCACAACAAACTGGTATCAGAGCATTTTAGTTCATAACAAAGACTTTCTCAAGAAGCCATACTGTTACGCCATCTTGATGTTCAAATTTGGATGAAATTCTTCATGGAGATCAATTAGCTAAAGGATTTGGTATATGGGTTGGTAGAGAGAATACATGATATTCAATATCTGATAGACGCTTTTCCAGTAATAAATAAATATGGAATGAATTAAGAGTCATTTTCCCGTCTTAATTTTCTTTCTTGGAGTCTATGATACTCAAAATGAGGCCAAATCTGGAAGGCGTTCATGCAAAACACGCAAGTGTATATGATCGTTGACAAGTAATAGATTTGATGAGTTAAGAGGATCGTCCCACATGAAATAAATTCAATTTGTTAAGTCCAATGTTGTAATTGACATGTTTGTAAACAAAATGGTCTTAATTGAACTCTTGTAAAAAGTCAAGGACCTGGATGTAATTTTGTATAGATGAATTGGGTTAAAGTTAAAGGTTGAAAACAAGGAAAACGCGACGCCGTAATTTCGCTAGACTGTCGGCATGAATGGCTCGAGCGACAGAAACAAAAACATTGTCGCCTGCCTTTCGCCTATTTGTCGCTTATGCGGCTAGACCTAATTTGTGATTTTAAAGAGTTTTACAGGCTCTTAATACCTAAACGTCCCCAACTATAAATACAGATATCTGGGACAAATTTTATGAGGTTGCTTCATTATGCTACAATTGCAAAACATTTTCATATCATTGTTTGAGAGATTCAAGTGGCAAACTCATTGATTGATTCATCCACATCATTCTTGTAATCCAGCAACCGAGTTTTGGGAAACATCAAAGTTCTTTAACCCAAAACATCTAGCTTCCTTAATGAAGGGATTCAAGCGTTCCTAGGTATCCACTTGAAAGAGACATGTGCAGAAGATTGTTAGACTGATACAACAAATCTTGGTAAAAGATTGTAAGTCTGGAATTTATAGCAAATCTTAGAAGCTACAAGAGGTAGATCGGGAAATCTAACATGTGGCTAGATAATATCTACGGTAGCTGATCGTGAGTCTGGGAAGAATAACAAATCTTGGAGTTGCAGGGTTTACAACAGCTAGTGGAACTCGTTTGGAATTGAATTGTAACCCACATTGTCTATAGTGGAGGTAACTGGCTTGATCCTGGAGTTTTTACCCAGTTATGTTTCTCTGTCATCAAATTTTGTGTTTTTTATTGTTTTCCAAATATTACAACTGCGGTAATTCAATTTAGGGAAATTGGATTTATGCTTAACCATTTAAAAACTAATTAAAAGTGACTTGTTGTTTTAATTTGCGTAATTCGTACGTAAGGTCAAACTTATTAAACTACGTTTTTTCACAATTCAAGTTTATTGGTTTTGTATGGAATTCAAAATAAGTAAACAAAAGAGATTTTGATTTTGTAATTATTCTAAATTGATCTAGTAAAGCGGTAAAAAGTGTTTGTATCAAATTGTGAATGATTGTATTGGATTTCAAATTCATGTATTGCTATTTATTTTAATTCTTGATTTGTAATATTTTAGTTTCGTTAATGCATTCTTGACAATCAATAAAATTATGATATATAATTTTCTTTTTCAAGACAAAGTAAATCTATCCTAATCATAACCCGAATATATTTCTAGTCAGAATTCGAATGATTAGAATACATTAAAATTTAGATTATCTACATGATAAACTTTATTACTAACATCTATTGCACATTTGTTAATTTTACTGCATTCTAAATTTATTGTGAGTCTCTCAACACTACAACAAGCAAATAATTATCTAATTGGTGATTGATCAATTAAATAATGCAATGTGTATTCAAAATTAATCAATAAACATAAGAAATAAACTAAATTACTAGTCTTGAATTAAAACAAATAAACAATAGGGTTCATCTTCATCCAATACAAAAAGGGATCTAGTCTAGCATATACATGCATAAATTACAAAAAGAATAATAAAAATTATCACCGGATCATGATAGAATGCAAAAGATGTTGATCTTCAATTCCAATGTTGAATCCTTCAAAGTCTTGATGTAATTGACTTTTGTTTCCTTGCTAGGACATGATCTCCTCTTTCAACATATAGGTAATTGGCCCTTGTTCTTGATGAATTTGATAATGATATTTTGTGTGAAGAATTATCTATAAATAGTGGTTGTATATATAATGTATGTGTGTGGAAAAAAAAGTGTGAAGAGAGTGGTGAGCAGAGAGAGAGGGAGACGGCAGTGAGATATATGCTATAGTAGGTCTGGCAATTAAGTGTGAGAATGGTCTCCTATAAATAAAATAAGTTGTGAGTGGAAGTATCCAAGTGTCTTTTGTATCATTTTTTGTCTTAATAAAATTATCTTTCTTGCTCAACAAAGATGGATATGTAAAAGACATAGGTGGAAACATGCAAATTGGCAATTCACCAGAGTAGTGAGCAAGATTTACGAAGTGCGGGAGAGGTGAAGGAAAGCTGGTCTTGGGCATAAGCAGTCTGGTGGTCTAATATAGGTAGCATGAATTTGTTATTTTCAATTTAAAGTTGCGAGGCTTCTTCGACTTCCTTTCTTGTAAGAAGTAGAAAGCTGGTTTTGGCGCAAGCACTCTAGTGGTCTAAATTGTCTAGTATAGATGAGATAAATATGTTATTTTATCACAAATAGTGTCACCAGATGCAGAGTCCCTAAGCCAGCATGCCAACTTTTTATGGACAATCGAGCCATAGAATTCTTATTATGCCTCTAGATTTGCCAGTCTTGTGGAGAATAGGCAATCCCAGAAGGCGGCTAAACAGCATTCCTGGAGATTGAATATATAAGTGCACTTACAACAGGCAAAATTTCCCTGAACACGGCTCTAATTTATGTACCAAAATGAAATGCAGTGTCTTTTTAAGTGAAAATTGTTAGATAAGTATTTTCATTCAAACAAAATCAATCTTCAAGATCATCTTCAGCATCGTTGATTTTGACGTAAATTGAGTCATGATGTTTTCGCAACAAATTTCGAAGGGATGAATAAGTCCTAAAAGTATTGACACGCCACCGTTTACAAAGAACAGAATGCCACTAATGTGAATCACCCCTTGCAGAAACTGCCCCATGTTGTCTCCAGTAAGAATCTGGATTATTTCAGCTGCAGTTTGATTTATCATCCTCTGGAATCGACCACTTCTACCAACTAGCCGAACAGCGCGTGATTCTTGGCGGGGGAGGGAGGTACCTGGTTTTCTGGTGTGAACCGGGACATAGGCCTTGGCCTGATTTTCAGTCTCGGTGCAACTGTCTATTGGACAATGTATGGGCATGAGGATCATTATCACTGCAAGTATGGAACTGCAAAGAAGAAACACCTTTTTTCCTACCCTCTCGCTTTATAAGTTGCCCACTTAAAATCATGTTTCTCAGCTTATTTTGATGCAAGAAGAAATTTTGATGAACGTCAGAATTGATAGAGATTCAAACAGAAGATTATACCCAATAAGAGCATATCAAATGTTCGATATGCCAGAACTAAAAGACACAATTAAGGAATAAAGACAAGTACTAGTCTTGTCTAATCTAACTTATACAAGCAATGCCATTAGCGATGAAATTTGGGCTTGTAAGAAGTACCCAAGACTAGGCACCCATTGCCACTGGGATCATTCTTCGTGAATTCTCAGTTTCCCAGCCAAACGTAATTTTTATATTAGAAGTTAGGAGAGTTCAAGTTAACATCCTTGAAGGATTGCAGTTCAAACCCAGTTCTAGGCTAGTTATAATAGCTACACAGCCAGAGAATTCTCCACAATATCGTAACAACATTGGCCAAAGTTCGGGACTTGAAATTAATAGGAACTAAAGAGCAAGTTCATAAAAAATTTAAAATAGAACTTACAGTGATCCTCATCGTTAGATATAACTTGTGAGAAGATGCACAGGAATGCAAAAGATTGATTCAAAACTCTCGTACAAAATGAAACAAGCTCATAACTTGTCATCATAAAATACTCGACATGTTTGTTGCAATCAATAGTAACTTGTGAAGGGCAGAACATTTAAAAGGCACTTGATAAAGAGAGAAAAGAGAGAGCATAACATTTCAACAAGCCAAGTGAAATCATATTACAGGTACATGACTAAAAGCCTAAGTGAACGTGGTAATCCATTTCTATCATCAGATCATGACAAATGCTGGGTAATTTAATATTTACAAAACCTGGGAACTCATAAGAATACAAATAAGTGAGCTAAACTGATTTGAGTGGAAAATTGGTGAAAGCAAAACTCGAAATTCCATCATTACCAAAACCAGCTGCTTCGGCTATCGGTGGCTTTAACTGAAGTTGATACCAAGGGCATTCGCCCATACTCGGATGCAAACCAATTCACACAATGGGTCCTCCTTTCACTGTGACCTCCCAAGCTACTAATTCCAGTCGAACCAATCTCAAATATTTTACCTATATTATCACACCAGTAGAATATACTTAAATTGTGTATTTGTATGAGATGCAGATGTGCAATTATTTTTTCCAGAGATATATATATTTTTTAAAGATCAATAAATTTCATTTCTCTAGTACCGAGAGTACGTGACAGAACAATCCATTGAAAAAGGCTATGCAACAAGGGTTACAGCATGAACAAATTAAAATAGTGATTTCCTCTCATATTTGATCAACGCAAATAACCACTAGCCTAGTATAAGAACGTCAGTCTCTTGAAACTCAAGTTTTCAAAACAGAAATGGTATTAATCGATAGCAGTTTTGTCATAATGTCCAAGGAATTGAACCAGCTAGAACTTGAGTACCTTGCATAAACATCACAATCAATAATAACTTGCACAAAAAATTTCTTTTACTTTATTCATACATCATAGAAGTCAAAGTACATGTTGCCTTCTTTATCTATGGAAATATAGAAATGCAATTGTCATTAATTTGATTGATATCGTAATTGGCACAGTCACTCCAACATTTTTCTTATGCACCAAAAGAAAAGCACGATTGGAAAATTACTAATGTTTTTGCTCGTTTAAAGTTTTACGGGCAACAACAAATTAGTGCTTATTCTCAATAAATTTGGAGTCGACTGCATGAACCATTTTCCCCCATTTGATTCATCTATACATCTAATAGAAGATCTAAAGCAACTAGATTCTCGGCAACTAAAATAAGCCCCTTATTTGATTGGTATTTGAACCAAAGTGCTAATTTTTCTTGGTTTTGAAATAAGTCAAACCAAAAGTTCCAATGTAATTGATATGGGATTCTAAGGGGTCTTTTCTGGGAATATAATAACAAATCGAGTTATAGGAGGACTCTACAAATCGAGTTATAACCCCAATTGTGAAAGAGAATTGACTGTTTTACTGAACCTCGAGGAGTGTTTTAACTTTTCACTCATTGTATAATTGTCCCAAAGAGCATACTTGTCTTTTCGGATATATGATTTAGATGATAAAAATTCTTCAAAGTCTCGATAATTTTTAAGCATGAAATAAAATTATTCCGTGTTTGTTATGTGGTTAAAAGTATAAAAAAGTTATGCGTCCGCGTGCAAAATTATTTTATAGGGAGAATGTGGGATTAAAAATGAGTTTGAGGAAAAATGATTTTGTGACAACGAACGCTTTTATAAACAAATGTTGAGAACGTGAGTTCATCATCAGGGATGGATATAACGGGGGGCAAGCCTGGGCTCCAGCCCAATTTCACAAAACATAAGAAATTTTATTTTATTCTATAAATATAGCCCATTTGCAAAAATTATATAGAAAATTTTTATTTGTATTCTATTGCCCACATCTATTCAATTATAGTCAAGTCCAAACTTAAATAGTTCACCCCATCCTAATATCTAATTGCACATTTAACCTATTGCATATACTCATGATCCATTCCTCAATGCCATACATTTCATTTTTCATCCTCAAACTCAACCTAAATTCAAATTTTATTTTCACAATCTCCTCCCTGATTCATCTGCCCAATTTAATATAAATTTCCAAATTAATTTCAAGCTTACCAACTGTTTAAAAAAAAAAACAAAAACTATTCACTAAAAGTAAGAAGAATTATGGTATAATATTTCATCAAAAGATATTACA
>CAIGRL010128480.1:0-26942 GCA_903798325.1 Fraxinus xanthoxyloides | reverse complement strand
CACAATTTTTATAAATAGATGGTAGCGTGAATCAATCTCGAGATCTTCCAATACTATGATACAATGTTGAATTCTTGTAATGACCTTAATTGCATCCTAAATCACTACGTTATGGCTTGACTTATAGGTTATAAACACAAACACCTTTGCCTTACCTAAGTCTACGAGCCAAGGCTTAGAATGCAGCAAAGGTTATAAAATCCACCCTACTTTTGAGAATATAAGATAACCCATGTTTCGAGGAGAAAAGTCAAATGTACAGAATAATTGTTCACATAATTTTTACCAATACTCACAAATGTGTGTGTCCCACTAAAATAAAAAATGCCAAAAAATCCCACTCACCCCTGTTGTGAGTGTGTGTAAACGGTCGGTGAACCATAATTTCAGCACATCAAACTTCACTCTATTTTGAGATAGGTGACTTCACAAGACTAATATTTAATTAAAAGTATTCCATTTGTAGGTGCCTATTCGGATATCTATCAATTGTACAACATTGAGTAAAGCTCACCTTAAATTAGTCTTGCAAGGGGAGAGTGCACATAGAATTACGAGTCTACAAGCTAACCTTAACTTAACAATGTGAAACACTATCAAAATCGTTAAAACTATCTCATCTAAAAATCAAATTATTCTATTGATAAATTAGAAAAGACGTCAATTTTTCTTGATACGCTATCCTACAAAAGATTGAAAATCACGTTTTCTAATAATTTCGGGACAGGTAACTTCACATAGCCAATATTTCATTGAAAGTAAACCGTTTACAAATTGTACACCATTGACTAAATCTCAACCTTAAAATAGTCTTGCAAAGGGCGAGTGCACAGAGAATTATAAGTCAACAAGCAAACCTCAACCAGCAATGTGTAAATCAATCGAAGTCGTTAAAACTACCTCATCTAAAAATTAAACTGCTTTGCCGATGAAAAAACTAGAAAAGACGCAAATTCTTCTTCGATATGCTTTTCTAAAAATGCTTGCCAATCACGTTTTTTAATAATAGGTTTTCGTTAATTCACTAAAAGTGGACTCTTAACAGGTAAAAACAAACATGTTTATGAAATTCTAGAAAATATTTTGCAACGGCAAGTATTCATTAAAAAGCTTCTGTTACAACTTGTGCAATTGAAACATTTATAAGCTTCCAAATGGATTGCAATTCCTCAACCGATTCAACACAAATCCTCTTCCAATACGATTCTTGCTGTTTCAGTGCCCTTTTGGAGTACGCAAACTATATTCGAAATGCGAGAGGTGACCAAACTTTGAGAAAAGTTTTATTTTAGTCACCTCAACTTTTTTATTTGAATTTCGTAAGCCCTTGTTTCACTATGGTTAATAAATTATTATAAACAGTCAAATTACTTTTTATCCTATATTTGGCGAGACTTAGAAGTACTAATTACTATCGCTCTTTTTTTTATCTATTTATTTATAATTTAAATTGTTTATATCATGTCACAAGATTCAATATCCTTTTGTAAGTCTGATTAAAAGACATTTTTTCCTTCATTTTCAACTTTTGTGGTAATGAACGATGACATCCAGTAAGATGGTTGATAATTTTTTATATATTAAAAAAAGAAACTATAATTGTGTGTTCAAAGTAAACAGGGATGTTAAGTCATAAGTGACACCAACCACTTGCACGAGCTAAGCAGCAAATTTCTCGTGCGAGCCACTCGTCTGCTCACGTGAAAGCTGGCTCATCATAAATTTCAGTAAAAAATAAAATAAAATTGGCTCACGGGCCATCCTACCAAAAGACGAGTTTTATTATTTTTGTGTTGCCGAGCGATCATTTTATTGAGTTTTTTTACTGTTATTTGTGAGTTTTTAAAATAAATATCAACCTCAAACTTGAGGGCTCAGGGCTGTGATACTAAAGAAATACAAAAAATGGATTCCTAGGGCACCAGAAGGGTAGCAATGCTTGAATACAAGTCTAATGCATTGTCCAGGAGGGTCACAAAGTTCAGGCCAAAAAGAATATTGCGTTCCAAGCCACATATTTCACTAAATAGACAAGATTAGACCGCAGCTGGTTGAGCAACTGGACTAGAACTAATGACCTGCATTAAGAGAAATATATATCAAGTCACATTGCTGAAATTCTACGACTTTGACTCGACTGAAAATATATATGCGATATATAGAAGAAACCGTCACGATGTAATGCATATGATTCTAATTTGTGTTTAATAGGTCATCTAATGTACCAGCGAAGAATGAGAGGGAACTTCGGGTCGGGTCCTAGGGAGGGTTTCCTACTTACCTGCAATGTATATATGCAAGCACGTAAGGGATTCTGGAAACGACTTGGCAATCTTATCTAGGATTTCCAATATAACAATTTTTTACGTAGATTTGGACTACAATGAGCCACGTCTAGTGGCAAACAATGCAAAAGGGTTTCACAGTGATGTCAGCCAGTAATGAACGATGAGTTCAGTATTCTACAGGGTCGAGATGCAGACACAGATGGACCATGCTGTTCTCTTCACATGAAACCTCGGGCTGCAATTATGGGTTCTATCAGGAAAAAAAAAAAAACTATAGAGAAAGTGGAGACATTACCTTTGCTGATTTGAAGAGCTCGTCTAGAACTTCAGACAGTGTTGGATGCGCATGAACAGCGAATTTTATGTCCTGCAGAATTTAAGAGTTCTAATGAATGATAAGCATCTGAATGTAGAAGCAGATTATTTAAATTGATGTAGAAAACTTGGTGAATCCTACAAGCTTTGAAACTGAAAAGAAAGCACCAGAGCCAGTTTATTTTTTTTCTTTCCACATTGTATGCAAGAGAATGGAAAGTCCAAGGGGCCATTCAATTCTACTCGTACGCAACAATTTTTTAATCACGAACTTCGTTGCTAAAGATAGATATCCATGCAGGCACAATGAAACATATTTTATGAAAAGAAGATTCTGCAAAGAAAAGTACATTTGTGGCCAACAGATTTGGAAATACAAACAATGAAACAGGTAGATAAGTACTCTATACCATCGACGTCATCTAAATCCTATTTACATTTTGTTGAAGATACAAATAATTCCATGCCTTGAGTATTTGGTTTTCCAAGTGATTTCACATGCCTTATGACTGGATATACATTACAGCCATTACCAGAATAACGACATGCATCCTTGGCCTGAACAAGTTATATGTCATACCAGTTGTAGGTTTCATAGTAAAATGCCTTTCCACATAGCAGCAAATGCAACTGTAAAGGCAAAATTTACCTGTACACGCGTTCCCATGGCTATGGCATTTGATGCTTCATGTATGAGGTCTGCAGCATGCAGCCCAAAAATGTGAACCCCAAGGATCTCTCCAGTGTCTGGTCTGTAAATCAACTGCAAGAAAATAACAGGATTGGTTAATACTCATTCTCTTCCGATCAAAAGAAAAAAGTGCAGTAGATTAGTGGGCAGATCCAGGATTCGCAGGTACGGATTCGACTTAGGTAGGAGAATATCTAGGGCGTGGAATTTGCAGAACAATTGTGTGTATATTTAGTTGAAGCTGGTCCCCTCCCAAATTATCCACCTTTTGCTTCATGAAGTAAATGACGACAGACTATTGACCGATACTTATGACAACAATTTATAAAGAATTTTACATCACCTTGGCAATTCCTTCTCCTTCATTTTCAGCAAGGGCTTTTGTGTTAGCTTTGAAACTAGTCTTTGTAATACTCACTTCAAATCCCTCCTTCTCAGCTTTTTCTCTTGCTTGAGGCTGCAAAAGTCAAGATTATTCAAGCAAAGTTTTATAGAACAGATGACAATATTCAGAAAAGATCTGCAAGAAATAAACTATACAACATCTTTTTTCTATTTCTTTAAAGTCCTATCCACTAGTTGAGATGGATATACAAAGAGTGTTAAGATCAATTAAAATAAAAATAAATTATTGTCATTTTGAAAGGTGCACCCCTCTCTCTCTCTCTCTCCCTCTCCCTCTCCCTCTCTCTCTCTGTGCGAGCGCATTTCAGACAGGCACTACAGTAGCAAGCTAATCAGAACAAATATGAAAGTTTCTGTTCTCAATATTTACTATAGTATCTGAAGGGCGATAAAATCAGCTCCTGTAATCTATTGGTGGAAATAGGAAAATTTTCTTCTCCAAAACACGAACTAAGATATGGTATTTTTCTAAAAATGCAGACCAGCTAGAAATATTGCAATGCAGGATAATACCAGTGGATTCACATACTCACTTCCAATCAATGTGATTCTGGGAAGTATGAATCCACTACAATTTCTTTGAGCCTCAAGCTTGATAAGACTGGACACAGCTAAACACTGTTATGAATTCTACAACTAAATCACCACTATCACATGGAGTATAATAAGTAAGCATCCCATAACTAAACCTAACATGGAATGTATTTCGTGAAACCTAGCAATCTACCAAACCCATCCATTTTTGTGGAGTTTTGAACAAGTTATGGAACAGTCACAATACCCAAAGAGATTTGTATATATCCATGGCTTCTTACCACCTGAAGATTATTTCACAAGTCTTCTAAATAAGTCTTGCCCAAAACTTTTAGATGTAGAATAGAGGCAACACTCTGAGAAAAGTGCGTAACTTAAAAAAGAATGGTTCTGCTGGGTTAAGTTTCCTCCAGTCCTTCAATGGTTATTTGATGGGTGGTGGTCAATATTTGAGTGCATCTATGATGGCGTACAGTAATTCTACTAGTAAAAACAGAAAAGAAAAGAAACAAGAGAATCATTGTCAGTCATGATCTCAATCATATCCTTTTAGGTTTTGAATTTATCAACTTCAATGTTTATTTTTACAAGAAAGATGATTTCTAAGGTTATTTTCACAAGGACATGCTTTACATCTATGCAACTATATAAAGAAAGTTACATTCTGAAATAGGTGGCAATTTACAGCCATATTCCAACTAATGCCAGGCTAGGGGCTAAAGAAAGGGGACAAAAGAACTGCACACACACACAGAGAGAGAGAGAGAGAGAGAGAGTAGGTATTAAGGAAAGAAAAGGATGAGAAAATAAACTTGATACCTCTGTTAATCCAACCATACTGATTTCGGGATGGGTAAAGCATGCTGCCGGGATGCTTAAATGGTTCAGGACATGGTCTTTCCCAGAAACTTGCTCTACAACTAAAAGGGCAATGCCAGAAGTTAATTAAGTACAGATATAAGTAGATAAAGAATATCCAATCACCCAAAAATTTATCTTGGGTTTTTACCGGAGATTCCCTGTGCACTTGCTGCATGAGCAAGCATCATTTTTCCATTAGCATCACCAATGCAATACAAGTGAGGAACCTGATTATCAGAAAGGAATGTCAGTAGACAAAGTTATGAACTTCACAAATAATAGCAAAATAAAGACTATTAAACCATCTGAAACAAGCAAATGAAACTCATGACTTACCAACTTTCCATTTGCATCAATTACTCTCATGCGTTCATCAATAGGGACAAATCCACGTTGTGTTTGTACGTTAATCTGTATAAATAAAAAATAATTTTCAAAATTTAAAATTAATTTCCATTTTTCTGCTTTAGGAATCGATTATGCCAGACAACATACATTTTCCAGCCCAAGTCCTTGAGTGAATGGAGCCCTTCCAGTTGCAATAAGAGCTGCATCTACCTGAAGGCAGCCACAGAAAATTTAGTACAGTACATAACAAGTGGAGAAAACACTCTCGGGGAAATACATAAAGTTAGAGCAGGCGTGGCAACAGTACAACAAGAGGCTAAACCTTATTCAGTTTAGGGTTGCTAGGTTGGCAATAGTGACTATTAAAAAATATTAATTGTGCAAGAACAACCAAAATTTCAGAAGAATGTTATTATATTCCAGGATACATGACTTTAACATGTTATTATGCATCACAGCATCACTCTATTCATTGTTCCTGATGACTTCTACGAATGAATATTAATTCATTTGCAAAAAATAGTCAACTATGTGTCAAGCAAATGGATGATCCATACTTGAAATAAAAGGTTACATATATCACATATGTAGGGGATCTATGGTCCTAAATATTTCCCCAGAAAAAAGACATCTGAAACTTACCTCCACTATACCCTTTGGTTCTTTTGTCTTTGCATCGATGAGTTCTATTATTACTGGTTTTCCGTCCTTTGCTGGAGTGATCTGTTGATCGAAGTTAAACTCATGATGTGAAAGTTGAATATCTGTGTTGATTTATTGGCAGGCATGCAACAGGCAACTGAGTTGCATTATGAGTTTCATCAATTACCTTGCTCGCAAATACACCAGTATGATAGTCAATCTTGCGAGGATTGATAAGAACTCGTTGAGCTAATTTTCCAATTTCAGGATCAAAACCAGGCATGAGTTGATCCAAAGCTTCAATAAATGTAACCTGCGGGAGTTCAACTATGCTCAACTTCGAGTCTGATGGATATTCATTTTACTATTATATAAAAAGAGAAGGAAACCTATAATTTGTTTTACTTAAATTTGTCTAAATATCAGTAATCAAAGCGGGTATTCAAAATTTATCAAAAATAATATATGAAAAACAAAAATGGCAGTTATGTTCATAAGCTTTTCTGTTTCAATTTTTTCACTCTATTTCTTTCTTATAATTGTAACTCTTTTTCTCTTCTATCCTTTTTTCCCTTCTTTTGTTCTTTCTTTTTCCCAAAAACAATTAAAACATGTAGAGGTTTTCTCATCTCATACAAAATGAGAAATAGCATAAATGTCACACCTCACTTCCAAGTGCTGTATAGACATCACTGAATTCGAGCCCAATGTAACCACTTCCTACGATGGCTATCCACTCGGGAACAAATTCCAGTTTAAGAGCATGATCGCTGGTTATTACAGACTTACCTGCAGCAAGTATGTATATAATGAAAGATGAGCAAACTTTGAATGAATACGCACTACACCTCAGCCAAGCAGTGTGACAGAAAACATATAAGAAAGCAATGAAACACTGCCAAGTCAAAACTAGTGCCAAATTGGCTCTTTTCTCTTAGTTACTCAGACAACAAGCGAGTGAATCCTTACTAGGTTAGTGACGTGGATTTGAGCAGTCTGAACCAAATTTTTTTCAACACAATTGATATATAGAATTGGAAAAGCACTCTAATATATGCAGTAATAAGTATAGAGCATGGTGAAACCCACGAGGAAATTATAGAGCATTTTACATGTCAATGACACCAGTGCATCTTATTTTGTATAAAAACCTTGGCATATTTTATGATACAATAACAAAAGAATCCTCCATCCCACCCTTCTCCTTTCCAACTGTGTTGCCACACAAATAATTAATTTGTTAAGACAAGAATAAAACAAAGGAAAATTATGCTAAAAATAAAAGATGATGAAGAAACAAGTAGTTACCATCAACTTCAATTCCCTTGGGCACAAGGGGAACAGAACCGGTAGCAATTATTATGTCTTTTGCTGTTATTATAGTGTCCCCAGAATCTCCTTTTCCAAACTTAAGCTTTTGTGGGCCCTGGATATGCATATAATTGTTATGCTGTAGTTTTTAAATATTTCTAAAACTGAAACAGTAAGTTTGATTTTCTAGTAACGAATTTACAAGGATTAACACAAGTATTCAGACTTTAGAATACTGACGAAAATATACATCAACATACCAAAATTGTACCAGTGCCTGTCAATATATCAACACCAAGAGCCTTCATTGAATTGGTCAAATTACTTCGAATTTTTGAGGCCAAATTGTTTGCATGATTGGCAACACCCTGTCTGTCATATCCAGCGGCTGCAACCTATCGTTGTGGCATGTGATGTTTGATAAGTTGTGAAATATAAACCAATTAAAAGAACATGACAAGGAAAAAAAAATCAACAATCATTCAACTGATTTATCAACAGATGTTCGCATGACTTTCTCAGATAACTGGATATGAATATTTAAATGTAAATCTTTGGCAAAGATAAGCTTCCTGTTTACTTAACCAATTTACAGAGCAAAAGAACAAATGATTTGTCTCATTTGATTGCAAACAAGTGGTTATTCAAGCTTTGAGCTTCTATTTTATACCTTAGGAAGAAAAAGGTAAAGTGAACTCATATTATTTTCAGATATGCTATTATTTAACTCTTTATGTTTATCTTCTGAAGGTCCATTCTCGATACAAAATGATCATTTTATCATACTGCTTTGAAAAGGCCAAGCAATCATCGGAAGTTCAAATAACTTCCATAGAATTTTCATTACCATAGGGCAAAGCAAAGGATTTGTATCCACATTAGATGATTCTGAGTATTCTGTGAACTGACCATGATTAATAGAAAAAACTGCACTACAATTGGCTGTGCTGATGATGAAATCAGAACCTTGCATTCTCAGGTGTGATTTAATAAGATGGTGACTGATCTACCTTGAATGTTAGAATAAGAGGTACCTGTAGACCGAAAGACTTCATATGGTGTTCATTTTGAAGTTCTCGCATGCGGCCACTGACTGCCAGAAGTGCTTTTGAAGGAACACAACCTCTATTTACACAAGTTCCTCCGACAACATCTCCTTCAATAATTGCAGTTTTCAAACCCTGCAGTACATATTAGTTAATTATGCTCTCATGATTGCCTGCTAAATAGATATAGGAAATGCTTTACGTCTGGCATCACATTTAATAATACAATCAAAATATAGGTATGTCACATGGACATTAGTATTTTGGACCAAGAATGTATTTTTACTTAACATCCTTGGAAAGTAAGTAGACAAAGTTCCTCCCTTGCCGTGTTCAATAAATCAAGCTCTCGCCTTAGCTCATAAACATTTGATAGAACAAACAAAAAATATGTTAACCAACTAAAATAAATTTATTTAACAGTGATGTATTTGGAACTTTTAGTTGCTCCAAGTATTATTGAACCTTGAATTAACAAAATAAAAATCTTAATAACTATTGTCCGTTAAGCTTACAACAGATTAACTGAATTTAAAAAAGAAAAAGCAGCTGAATTCAAAGGAAAACAAATTAACATACTCAAACTTTAGTCATACCTTCTCAACAGCATGAAGTGCAGCACCGTGTCCACCAACACCAGCTCCAATTATTACAAGATCATAATCAAATCCTCCCTTGGACGGCTTTCCATTGCTTTGCAACGCAGCATAAACCTTCTCAAAGCTCGAATCTCTAGAACACGGCACTAATCGAGTCGAAACGGACAACGAATTAAACGACTTGGATTCAAACACCTCTCTTCTTAGACCACAAAATCGGAGCGATCTCGGCGTACACAAATATGCATTGGCGGCGGCTGCAGCAGTGCATTCCGATCTGGTGATCGGCGAAGGAGAACAGAGGGAGAGAGAAATCGCAGATTGCATTTTCAGGGAAATTTGTCGTGTGTGAACGAATGCGCGTTTTGGATTTGTTTTATAAGAGAGAAGAAGAAGGGGTTTAATGGAGCTTCGAAATGTCCGTTGGAAGTGGCGGACTCAACAATGTAGTGTGTTTGATGAACTAACTACATGGAATTTTACGCCCAGTTTGGTGATCTTGAGATTTATTTATTTATTTATTTGAAGATGATAAGAATTAATTTATATTTTCTCTAGGTTCACCACAATTTCTATTATTTCATCACTGTTGAATTTCACTAAATATTCTTAAAGTGTGTTTGGTGTATATTAAAATGAGAGAATGTATTTTTTTTGAAATAATGTGATGAGAAATATGTGGTGGAAAAAAAAGAAAAAGTTATTGATGTGGTAAAAAAATATTATTTTATTGAAGAATGTGTGGTTGAAAATGAGTAGAAAAATGAGAATGAAAAAAATAATGTGGACCAAACGGGGCTTTAATTTTTGTTTTGTATCGCACTTATATTCCTAATTTTTTCATCTCGTTTATATCTTGAATTTTCATAATTAGCAAATCTTGTTTTCGTCCAAATAATTAGGACAAAAATGACTTAATTTTCCCTCATATTGAAAAGCAATAAAACGGGATTGAAAATTTTGCCTTGTTCGAACAAATTATTTGAATAAAAACCATTATTGAAGACTAAATATAGTTATGGACAAAAGATTGATGATAAGCATATGATAAAAAAGGTATAGACATAAATGTGACAATAAGCTAAGAACAAATATCGTTTGATGTCAAAGTTTCGATAGTAAAGCAAAGTAAAGACTTTTTTCGTACCCTGTAGAGGATAAAACGCAAGATGGAACTCTACGACCTGTTCAATTCATCTGCTAGAACTGAGTTAAGTTTTGATGGAAATTCGAACAAATCTCCACAGAGCAATGAAATACATGAATATGATCATACAATATCGAATTCGAAAGATTTATCGAGTTCATTTAGTAGTGGTCGATAGAAATGCTCGACCTTTCTTAGAATTATTGTCAGTTTTATCCAATTTCCTGAAAGAAATTCCGAACGGTGTAAAATCTTGTGGTCGAACACTTGGGTTAGCCGCAGCAGAAGTACAAGAGAGGCAATTCCTACTTGTGACCATATTATTTCAAAACCATTTCACGGGTCACATTTGGATCAATTACTAGGCCTCTTGCCTGAAATTGAAGGTGCATTTCAATCCAACTAGCCCAAACGTACAACCCTTAGAATCAAATTAGTGGATTTACATAATTGTATATCAGTAGAAAAATGAACTTTAGAAGGTCGGGATTCATGGAATTGACGAGCAAAGCAGCAAAAAGATCTTGAATGGGGAAAATGTTTCGTGGGTCGATGATAACAAGTTATCACGCAATTTGGTGAGTATCATTTTACAAAAACATGAAGAAAAAATCGACTATGTGAGAACGGGAAAGAGGCATTCGATCTAGTCTCGGAACTACTGGATGACCATAAAGAAGATCCTTCCCTCGCTTTATCATATTATTTCAACAAATATACTTAAATTTATTAGATACTAAGATCTAATTTTGCAGAGAAAGAAACACCGTTGCCAACCAACTTACGATGAAGTTTCATGTTACTCACCAAATTTTATTTTGTTTCAAAAGATAACTTCGCTTTTTGTTTCAATTTGGTCCCTCTGTTCTGATTGTCAACACCACGTCAGATTTCTATCTGCCATTTTACCCCATTCCTCTAGAAAAACTAACGGATTTTAAGTGAGTGCCAGATTGAAATAAAAGTGACAAATTTTGAAACAAAATAAACTTAGGGACCTTGGCTGATCATCCAAGCTATTTTTCCCTAAGATGACTTGGCTATGCGCTTACGTCCTCATTTCAGTGGCCATTCTAAAGCTTAGAAACATACATGTAGAATGGAACGTTACGATCATTGTGTACATACAGTTCAACATGGTTTATTGATCATCACACTAACCAAACAAGGACGTGTTTGATGTGTTAAACTCGACATAGCTAAGCATAAAAAAGAAGCATAAAGGTAATATTACCTTAACTCGAAGATGAGTCACATATCCAAGTAAAGCCCCAATTGGTATTCCAATTATATAGAAACAAACAACATTAATAATTGCAAGAGTCTTTTGTAAACCAGCTCCAATAGTCACCCCTAAGAAACATAACAGAAAAGAAAACATGAGAATATATGAAAAGCAAGGTTTGTAGATGAACAAGAACGGAGAATATACGACTAACCTGAGAATACTGGAAAGATACCATTGAGCAAAACCGAGAAAGCAAGTAGAAGAGAAAGTTCAGCAACACTTTGTGCAACTTCTTCGTCGTCGGTGACCCAGTATCCGATTTTATTGCCAAAAACTAGGCAAAGAACCCAAAAGAATAACCCTTTTAAGACTGATATACTGATGATGACTTTAATCGAAAACTTAACGGCCTTTGCGTCTCCTCTCCCGAGCTCGTTTGAAACTCAAACGGTATCTAGAGAACAATGAGACGTAGTTGTTGAACGCATAAATGAAATGCAATAAGAAAGACAACTTCTTGTTGTACTACAGGATAAAAAAATGTATACCACGCAGCACCCAAAATTCCGAGGCTAACCATGAATTCCTATCCAATGAAATTAAGGCTGCAAAACTAGTTCGATTAGTCAATTTCTCCACAATGTAGAAGAACATGAGACGAGCTTGTAATGAATTCTTACCAAATAGAAATGGCAGATATGGCAACCTTGGCATTTTTCATGTATCCTGCTAGTAAAACCAGAATGGAATTGTACCACAACTCCAAGCCATAACAAATCGAAGCAATAAGAAGTGAAGATATGATAACCGAGGAAGATTGTTGTCAAACGATCTCCCAGGTTATAATGTTAAATTGGTAAAATTTATTCAGTCGACATCGATCAAATGACTGATCAAGTTGACATCTCAATGAAACAACTCAAGCCCAAAACTATTTGGGCCATTGGAACTAACCAAATTAATTAGAGCTGCTTATGGCCATTGCCCTGCTTTTTGGATGGCTAATAAGTATTGGCCCATAGATATTGACCACTTATGGGTTTGGGAATGAAGGAGCTTCAAAATCGATTTGGGAATGGGAATGGGAATGGGAATAGGGATGTAGGTTTTAAAATTATCAAATGATTTGGGTTTATACGAGAGTGGAGCGTACTGCTTACCAAATGAAATTTGAATGGAAAGAGGAAGGATAAAGTCCAAATGTTGGCTAAAACAAAGTTAATTTGGCTGGACTGGCGTTGGCTGGACTTGACTGATTTGTTTAATTAATTTGCTGATTTGTTTAGAAAAAACTAAAATAATTTAATTAATTCAATATAAAAAATTTTAAACATTATTTAGATTCGGTTCTTGGGCTAGAACCGAGAACCGACCCAAACCCATCGGTTCTCGATTCAGATACATGTTCAGGTATTTAACTTATGAAGAACCGTTCGGGTATTTAACTTATGAAGAACCGTTCGATTTAAGAGTTTTGTCTAGCCATAATGCGAAATTAATAATAACAAGGAAAAAAAATTACCAAATAATCACACCAAAAGATATTGAAAATTTCTCTATTGGCAACATATCATTGAATGCACTTGTAGTGACCCGGCCATGTATTGGGGCACCAACCTCCGAAGATGTATACAAGTTCTCCAAACAATCAATTGTTGGGTCGATTAATTTCTCATGTGGACTTAAAAAATATAATATAATATATATTAATTATTTCTACACATACCACCTCACCTACAACATCCTATCACCCCACTACACCACCTTCCCTCCACCTCTCCACCGGAGACGGTCATCAGCTTCGGCGACTGCTCCGACGGTCGCTCCGACGTCTGTTCCAGTGGCTTAAAAATTTCTTGAAAATTAAAAAGTGAAAATCATACCCTCACCCCCATGGATCCACATATAACCACCACAACCCTGCCTTCACCTCCTAAAAATTATTGGAAAAATTTCAAGTCACTTTATATAATCAAACTGTTGACACGTGTCTCCGTGACTAATTGTGGCCAAGTATGTATTCAATGTGACTAAATGTGATCGAATTTGTTTTCAGTGTGACTATCTGTGACTAATTGTGATCAAGTTTGTATTTAGTGTGACTAATTGTGATCAAATTTGTGTTCAATGTGACTATCTGTGACCATTTGAATCATAATTGTGATCGTATATGATCAAGTCACAATCGATCAGAATTAACACAAAATTGATCACAACCAATTACAGTACACACATATTGGGTCACAAATTAATTGACATTCATATTTAATTTTAAGTATGCACGACGTTCAAGTATGTATATTCTCTCTAAATGAATTAATGTTAATTTTTGTTTCATATTGATCCGACATCAACACCCCCAGCCCTCCAATATGAGGTTCACACACTGTACAATCCAAAATTCTCTGTCCCAATTCCAATTACCAGAAGCTTTTGTACAGAACTGCACTAATTTCTCTACCCAAATGCTTCCCCAAACCAAATTCCCCACTTCTCATCTGCCCACTTCAATTTTCCCCACAACTCATTTTTTCAGGCCTTCATTTCCACTATTAAAACCAATCTCCTTGCAATTTAAGCCATTAAGAACAAACCCATGTCACAAATTTTCAATTCAACCTTTGAAATGCTCAGTTTCTATAGTTTCAAAGCCAACGAACTTGGAATTGACCAACAATCCCAAGCCTTTTCCTGTTGAGATTTCGAGGACAATCATGGAATTATCTTTTTGTGGGCACTTTTTCTGGTATGAGTCAAGAGGGTTGGCCTCTGGGATTTGGCGTTCGCTTTGCAGTTGACCCATGGTATGGTGAGGAAGAATGCTAATGTGGTCCATCACCTACCTCTAACAGTCGCCTGCCACCACAAGCTCCGTCACCCACACTTTATTCATCTACGATGCTGAATCTTTGAATCAATGAATGCTTTTAGGATCTTCAAATGAATGATCTCCACGTAAAATATGATTCAACACATTTTTGGACGTTCATAAGGTATGATATATATAAGGAAAAATGCTTGTGATGAAAATGGATTGAAAAATCAAGTGTTAAAAGCAAAATAGATTTCTGAATGTTGATTTGTCGCTCGAGAGTTCCAAGCCAGCGACGGGTGAGCAACAACTGAGCATTCGTCAGTATTTTTATTATAACTTTTCTCCAGATATCCGATTGAGGTGATTCAAAATACGTTGGAAAGTTAACTCGAATGGATATAATTATTCTAAAAATAGCATCGTCCGAATTCTAATATTTTCTATGTGAAAAATATATTGCAAGTTGCGATTGAGAATTTGAAGTATAACTTGTATGACTCTTTTGCACTTTTTAAACTTCTATTTGCATTCTTTTGATCATATGTAATCTTCTTGGACATCTCAAACTCCTTCAAGACATATACTACTAATTTCAACTCATTTTCTATAATTAGAACTCAATAACTCTTATTTTAACTTTGATTACAATTTGATAAGCTCTTAATACAATTCAATTATGACATAATTTTGATTAAGAAATTGCCAATACTAATTTGGACTTAACAGATTCTTTGAGAATTATGGAATTCAAACATAGGTTAAAGTTTAGGAGATTCAATTTATAGTTATTGGAGGTCTCGTTATAGAGCTGTGCTTGCACTTAACTAATAAAGATGTTCACATTTCAATGAACCGTTAAGAGTCCTTGTTTGACCACAATAATAAAGTTTTATTAGGAATTGAACTATTTGGATTGAACTAGTAGAGCCCTATTTAAATTGATATAGACATCAATGCGGACGGATAGTCGTGTGGGGACTCCACGAATAGAGTAACTAAATGGATAGAGTTCTATTCAAACTAACTAGTATAGTCGTATTTAAACTGATATAATTGTGGTTTAAATAAAGTGATATAGTCCTCAATGCAGATGGATAATCGTGCAAGGACTAGTAGAGTAACTAAATGGATATAATTTTATTTAAAATGAACACATAATATCTTATTAGACTTTTCTGAATAAGAACGAGTTTTCTGAAGTATCTTGTCTCATTACACGTCGATTATGAGATTTCCGACTCATTGATCCAAATTCCGAGATTACACCAAAACACTCACTAAGAATTAAGAGTTTGATTCAAGATTAAGACGTGTTTGGAGAAGATTTTTTAAAATTATTTTTTCCCAAAATCATTTTAAATCCCATAAACACAACTTTTCCCTAATTTTTTTTTTCTTCACTTGGAAAATTTTTCTCACAAACACACACTTAGCTTATGTGAAAAACTCATGAGTAGTTCAGTCCATTTCCGTGTAATTCGACTTACCAAACATGTCAAAGGTGTGGAACTCAGTTTAAAGAACTTAGGTTATGGAACAAAAAAGGCGAATTCAGGCTTAAGGTAAAATCTAAAACAGAACAAAATAAAACATGTCATCTTGTAATTCTAATTGCAAGTCACATGAAACCAAAGCAATCAGGCACATATATTATCATGCAGCCCTGCAAATGCTTCTTTCCTCAACAAGAAAAACTCTACATCTAAACAACTAAAAGTACAGAAGGAAGAATTTCCGAGCCACGTTATCAGCAGAAAACTAGTACTCAAACACCCTACAATTCATCCTGCAGAACAGAAACAAAAAATGGGACATGAAATTAGACCAAGCAAATGACTACTCGTGAAGAAATGAATATAGATTGATGTTCTTACATGTAAATCATCATCCACTGAGGCAGTAGGGTCTTCCTTTGAGTCTGATTCCGCATCATCATCAACATCATCAGCTTCAGCATCATCGGCATCATCATCACCATCCTCGGCCTATGAAAATAAAGGGCCTCATAATCAGGATGTAAATAAAGATATTCATAGACAATAAAATATGAAGACAGGATTGACGGCTTACATCAGAATCCACTGGATCATCCTTTGTTTCCTGTATAAAAAACCAAAAAAATATTCACTAAAAGAAAGGTTAAAGAATCTACTCAATGACTGCTATCCAGTGAGATTAAGTTACCTCTTCTTCTCTCTTCTTTTCTGCCTCGTCAAAAGCTGACTTCTCAGCCTGAAAATCGACATAGTTAGCACATCAATGGGTAGGTAAAGTTTTCACCCATGGAAAATTGAAGTACGAGTAAATGTAGAAGAGAAGATGATTTTGAAAACAAGTGATGCCACATACATCCTTTTGCTTGCCCCACGTTTCTTCGGCTAGGTTCTTAGCATATTCAGGGTCATCACAAATCAAAATATTGTCGAACAATGTTCCAGATTTCACCTGAAAATTTATATTATTCCTCATCAGAGAATTTTAAATTTCATACAAAAAAAATCACATGAAAGGACAATCATTTCTTTTACCTGCCACAACTCAATGCCGACGTACTTCAAATTCGGGAAAACATAGAGATCTGGGTCATCCTTGAAATCTGTGATTATGGTAGTATCAAATTAGCCAACATTAAAACTTCTGACACCAGTATGATGCACTTACTCACTGAAAAGAGAAGATGATGAACCTGGGTTGTCGATAATTGGTGCCTTCCACTTGCCCTTGTAGTTGGGGTTCTTAAGTTTCTGGCAATGGCAGAAGCTAGTTATAAGAGTCTATTTAACGAACAGTGTCAAAAAATCTAAATTGAGATTCCACAAACCTTTGGCTTCCATGGGCCCTTGTACTCAGGGTTGGGGATGGTTGGTGCAGTCCACTCACCATCCTCCTCATCATCCCAGTCTTCAGGCTGTAATTGCAAAGCAGCTTATATAAGTTAACTATTGGTAAGAAGGGGAAAATGGAAATTAGCTTTAATCACCTTCTTGGCTTCAGGATCTGGTATCTCCTTTGGGATGTCATCATAACCCTGCAGCCATGAATTTTATCATCTTGTTACCATGTAGTTCTCTTATTGCCAATATTCATTTTGGAATATAGCAGAGGATAAAAATTACAGTTCATTTACCTCTGGCTTCTTGTCTTCAGGGTCTGGGATGTATTCCTTGTCATCCCAATCTTCAGGCTGTCATTGAGATGTAGAAAGCATATCACCAGAACATAAAGTACTAAAAGATACATCATCTGAGCAACAGTTACCTTCTTTGCCTCAGGGTCCTTGATCGTCTTTGGTGGAAGTAGATCCCAGTCAGAGTACAAGCTTCCAGATTGCTTTTCCTCATTGTCAACGAGGATGCTGTAAGTGGCATCTGGTCGGAGGATAAAAGTATATACATGGGTCAGCTGGTCAGTCTCACATGGGACATCCTTCTTGATCAAATTATTTTTCCCATTGTATGTCAGAATAGCATGTACTTTCTTGGTGGCGTAGCCACAAATGTCTGGTCCAAACATGATGCTGCAGTCAACCATGTAATAAAACCAATCAGCAACTTCAACAGGAACAACATTAACCCAGTAAGGACAGAAAAGCTAACATGACGAAAGAGAATATGGTGTAAAACCTGTATGGGGTGTCACCACCAAATTTCTTCTGATCAACTTCACCACTCAGCAATTTCATGTATCCACCACCGCAGTCGAGCTTTTGTTCATGCTTTACAGAGAACTGGAACACTAAGGTCTTCTCTTTGTTGCTGAATTCAGGGTACTCCGCTGAGATGGCATAAAACCTATGGTCCTCACTGGTTTGGATACCTGGATTTGACATAGCACCCGTTTAATTTTTTGTGTTTCCATTATACGTAAATAACTATGTAGATATATGTTGCTCACGAACATTACAAACTAAAAAGGTTACCTTTGTTGTTCGGATCTCCATTCCATTTGCCAGAGGTGTAATTCCACTCTCCAGCCACGTTCTCATCTTTCTTCCATTCAGATTTAACCCAACGGTTTTCCCATCCATCTTCAAAATTACCAAAAATACAAATCAGCACAAGACAACAGATCCAAGAAGCAGTTAGATTTTTCATTCAACAAAAGGAAAAACATAATGAATCTTATGTCTTCTCTTCTTTTCAGACAATTTTGATATATTGACAAAAGAAGAAATACACCAAATTAAGAATAGAGAAATGCCACTCGTCCAAAAGCAAACAGAAGCCTTCACTTTTGCACCAGACATTATGTTTCGATTACATATATTCTGTTACTTTCTGCTCCTTTACTTTTTTATAATTTTGAGTAGTTTCCTTCACTATTACTCCCCGGGGAGCAAGAATACCATGAATCATACAAAAGTTACTTTAATATGCATGACATGCACAGTAATCACTGGGACATTCGTAAATGTAACTGAGCTTCCTTTTATCCAGTTATAATTCTGCCATAATTTTCACAGGAAACGTAATGTGAAAGGGGCTACACCATCAGCCGTGATTATACTACCGCGTGTTATATATTTACAGTGTATTAAAACAGATCAAACAAAAGCTCAAGACATGAATCGACAATCAATCGTCCAACATACCCTAAATGTAACGACTCGCGTTCAAAAGACTCAGTCCAATCATAGCTCATACATGGAAGTCGTCGAACAATTAATTCAGCATTTTCACAATCAGAGCACGAAAATTCGAAATCTTAGTAAATTTGACGTTTAAATTAACAAATAAGGAAAGAAATTCCATAGATCTAAACCAAGGCGTCTTCATTGCAAACGCATTTAGACCTAAAGTACATTCCTTCATCCAAAACAATCAGATCAATATATATAACATAAATAAACCTCGATCTTCCACAAATTAATTATTATATCCATCATAAAACAGAATATTCATCAAAATGACAGCAAATTAAATCACAATTAACAAATTATTCCGATTTCAATTAATTAGAGAGAGAACACTACCCTCGAAGCGTTCTTCGAAGAAAACTTCAGCAGTGGAAATCGCAAGAAGCAGAGAGGTAGCAATGGCTAGAGAGAGAAAGTCACGGCTCTTCATTGGAGCCTTTCTCTGTAGTATCCTCATGGCTGTTTTGGAGAGAGAGAGAGAGAGAGAGAGTGAGTGAGTGAGTGAGACAGCGTAAAATACAGTGAGAGCTATATAGGTGAGTCGTTCTTTTGGCTTTAAGCTGGGTTTGCACTGAGTTTAACTCGGGGCTTAGATCTGATGTGGCATGGTCGGATGTAATGGATGAATCAGGATTTGACAACGCAGAATCAGCTGTCATAGGTACAACGTGGCATATCTGGATTGGGTTACGCATTGTGAAACTCGCACGTCTAAATGACGAACATAACCTTAGATTTTGGCCTTTGTTTAGAGATTCGAATGTTGATTTACATGAGTTTGCAATATAACAAACTCCAGATATAAATACATTAATATATCTTGAATTCTTGTTAATAAAAAAAAATAATTGAGAATTTTTTTTGACTAGTCTTTTTTTATTTCTTTTTAATTAAACGAAATTAGTCTCCAGCTAAAAAAATTCTTAAATATGAAAATGTCATCTACGAAAATTTAGATAAAGTTGTCGAGAAATACTCACTCTGTCCCATTTATATAGTCTTACTTCTTTATTAAGAATGTTTTGTTTTATTCGTTTACTAATATACACATATTTATTTACTACTTCTAATAATAATTTACTGCTAATTATTGATAATTAAACGAGGGTAAACTAGGAAAAATTTTGGCAAAATTTATTTTACAAATAACATTAAATAAGATTTCTTAATTCGTGTGTGAAACAAAATAAGTGGTCGAAAGAGTAGGCAAAGTGGTCGAAATGCTTAAATAATTCAAAATTCGTGTAAAACCCAACAAAATTGAGACGAAAATGCTAGATAGTATTGATAAAAACCATGGCAATTCAAAAAAATTTGGTTTTCAATATCAATAAAAATGGTTCAAGCTACTGATATATTTACCCATCAAATTTCAGCTAGAAATGTCATAATTGTACAATAGATATTAGCCGAGAATTTCCCTTGTCTGGTTCATGTGGCACATGAAGAGTCAAAGAATTTTTATTTATTTTTTATTTTTTTCCCTGCTAATAGCAATATGGATAATTGTGGCAATGCCACAATAATATTCCCACCTCTGAGTTCAGTGGTATGTTAGCAGCGACAGTGAGAAAAGGCAAACAAGATCGGGGGTCTACTGGTCGAGGATTACAGGGTAGCCAAAGTCTCAGAGCCAAGAGTTCGGACACGCTTAGAGATAATGGTTTTGTCGTGAATATTATTATTTGTAAAGAGGATAAACTTGGGTTCATAACTCCGGTTTCCTTCTCTTAACATAAACGCGAACTAGGCGATAATAGGAGGTCGATTTCTTTCTATGTTTTACTTTGTGTAATTCTTGAATAAATTGGAAGTCTCAACACAACTTCAATACATAGTTGCATTTTTCAAGTCTCAACACAACTTCAATACATAGTTGCATTTTTCAAGACATAGTGTCAATGTCAACACATAGTTACACTATTCACGATTGAATCTAAATATATTCCACTAATGAAGCAATTAAAGAATCTTTGTAGCTTAAAGACTTGTTGAAAGAATTGTGTGTTTAAATGATGATGTAGTTGTGTATTTCGATAATCAATCCACAATAATTTATATTAGAATCTCATATTTCATGAATGTATTAAACACAATGATACAATCCCTCATATATGGGCACCAAAGTATCGTCCTTAGAGCCTGTTTGACAACCATTTTGGTAGAAAAAAAGAGTTTTAAATAGTAATTTTTAGGAGAATGTTTTTGATATACGTATAAAATTCTTTATTGTGTGAATATATGACTGAAAATAGTCTTATAACAAATCATAAAATAAATTAAAGAGTGTCAAACAAACACTTAATAAAGTTCAAAATTTGTCTAAGCCTTTTGAACATGAGTTCCGATTTATATTGGATTTTTTGATTGGGTAACTACTAAGTTGTTTATTCTTGATTGTAGGCCGTGAGGATGAGATGCTAAAGAAGAGGACAAGAAAGCGTATGTTTTCTTTATAAAGGGTTTTTTTTTTGACATCAAGGTATGATTATTGGACTTGTGTTGCCAAAAAACCAAACGGCAATTAAATTGTCATGTTTTTATTTCAATAAATTGGGAATTTACAGTCAGGCTGCATAGATGTGTTTGGATCACTGATATGCATATTTATTGATTGGAAACTATGTAATTAGTCACTTATGAGCAGTTCTCTTTATGTTTTAATTTTGTGTTTTGAGTTTTGAATTCATTTTGAGTTTTATGTTATAAGTGTCCATTTTGAGATTGTTGAAAATGTGTTCTTCTTGATATTTTGAAAAATTGTTTTTAAAAACGTGTTTTCAAAAATAGGAACGAGAACGCATTTTCACTGTTATGAAAAATCGAAAACAGAAAAGAATTTGAAAATAGTAAAGAGAACAGACCCTTAAGGTGCTGTTCTCTTTGTATTTCAGTTTTGTGTTTTGAGTTTTGAATTCATTTTGTGTTTTATGTTTTGAGTGTCCATTTTGAGATTGTTGAAAATATGTTCTTTTTGTCATTTTGAAAATTTGTTTTTTGTCATTTTGAAAAATTGTTTTGAAAACACCCAAAACAAGTTTTGAAAATTTTGGCTTCATTATAACTGAAAACACCCAAAACGACAAATTTGTCGTTTTGTGTTTCCTTTGTAAATTTTAATTTGTTTTCGAAAACGCGTTTTCGAAAATAGGAAAGAGAACGTGTTTTCACTGTTTTGGAAAATCGAAAATAAAAAACGGCTTGAAAACAGCAAAGAGAACATGGCCTTAATCTTTCAGGTTTCAATTCCAATACCGACACTTCAGGTAAATAAAAATCAAAGAAGGGTTAACTTTTTCCTTCTTTCAAATTGTAAATTGGTAACTTAAAACTGCTGTCAAAGTCCATCATTTCAAGAAATTTACAAAGCATTTTCAATTTCCTAATCCTTATGTAGATATCAAGTCCATTTCTTGATATCCGGATTAGAATTCGAAGAAGAAAAATTTCCATTGGTCGAACCAGCCAACACGAACGGATAAACTAAGTTATTTACTCCCGGCTGCATCGTGACATTTTCGTTAGAATATTGAGATATCCGACTTATACATTGTGGATAGAAACCATTTGACATAGAATTCTCAATGCCATTCTTCATCACTTGAGTATTAGTATTCGAGTCTATCGGAGCAAATATATTGCTAGAATTCACCTCGAGTGGATCGAGCATCGAATACATTGACTCGACTTTTGAATTGAGGCTCGTCACATCACGGCGTACAACTTGAGAATCTTGAAGCAGGTGATTCTCAATATCGTATAAAACTCGTGCATTTGGATTAGGTATCCCGGAATCTCCCACATAATTCGGTGAACGATGAGTGTCGGCAAATTGTGTTACTGAATTAATAGGTGCTGTAGGAAAACTTCCTCCTTGTCCCCAACCAGTCAGGTTTTGAGGCAAAAATTGATAGTTTGACATTGTTCTATGGAAATCCCTAACTGCAACAAAATAATAGAGATACTCAAAATTAAAACCTTAAAATTTCAACATTGTTTACAAAATTAATCTCATACCTGATGTATTTGGAGGATGTACAAGAGGTACCGTTCTTGTTGTTGTAGGATAAGCTTGATACGGATATTGCATACCGGGGAGAAATCTCGATCCGTGTCCATGGATGTTGAAGGTGGATTCCGAACATCCAAAAATATTTGAGTCGAAGAAAGGAGATTCTTGGCGTGGAAAGGGTTGATGGCTCAATGCGAACATTCGTTCATCACATCGCAAAAGCATTGGTAAGTGTTTGTCGAGGATTCCTGGTGCGAATTGAACATAGTGTCTCCTGGTCAAAGAGTTACAAATATTATTCAGTGTTGAACTGAAAAGTATAGCTTCTTTTCTTTCTTAAGAGTGCCCACAGTCCAACTTATCAACTTGTGAGTCGACTTCACTACAAGATGTACATGATAGATGATCAAATTCTCATCGAAGTTCTGATAACCAATAATGCAAAGAACATTTATCACATCGCGACAAAATTCCAAAGTATATTTACAAAAGAATAAAGATGGCATTCAAGTGTCATTAATTGATGAAACATTTTAAAAGTAGGGATATGCGTTTAATTTAAGATGACATATCACTTAAAGTCACATATATTGATGTTATACTGCATAACATTATTCTTTATGAAAGAATATAAGGGTTGAATGACGAATACCTCCAAATTGAAGCTTGACCTCCTGTAAAATCAGACGATTGTTGCCAAAGGGTATGCTTTCGCGGTTGGGGATTGGTTTCACGGTAGAACAATGGAGGTTGATCCAACTGCACCAAATTTAAAGTTTTGAGTAAACTATGTGTTACAGATAAAACATAACTCTACCACCACTTATCATTATCTACAAAGTGTATATATCTTTTGTATTATCACATTTAGAGAATACTAGCCTTAAGTGGAAACATTGTATTTTAGCTTGTCTCAAAGTGTCTCCACTGCATTCTTTGTATATTCTTCTATGTAGTGTTGAATGAATTGAGTTGCCATTATTTTTCCTCAAACTCTTTACAAATTACAACATGATAGAGTTCATTAAATGACCATTGTAACGTTCTTAAATTCTGGAAACTATTCATTGGTGATCTCAGGCTCAGCATTGAGATCCTCATCGAAAATTGGAACACACTCATCGGTATAATCCTCTACAAACATTTTTGTACTCTAATGACCCACAACGTCGTCAAACACAATAGTCCTGTTATAATCCTCATTTTCTGCCAATTCATGAACATACTCTGTCGCTTAATAGTTTTCGAACAGCTTGGTGGTGGCCAATCTCTCCACATTTAGGGTCTGCTTGGGACTTTTTGGGTACCAATTATGGGCGTTTTATAAAGTACGGGGTTTTGGTCATTTATGAGAAGTCCGATTTTGAGTGGTTTTTAATAGCGATTTTTTATAGAGGATAAAACTGAACATAATTTGAGAAAAACCCATCAATTTGGTGAGTTGAGAAAGATAGCCAAAATTACACTATACCGGTAATGGGTGGTTTCTAATCGATGCCCAAGAAAACTAACAAGCACTGATTTTTTCAACCTCTCATAAATGACATCATTCAAAAACGATCAAAATCGGTGGGGAAAAAAAATCTCGCAAGTGGGCCATATTAACACTTCAAGCCAACCCCCACGTGTCCTGCTAAAGGAGCAGAGGGCTCTCTATAACCAGCCTGAGGCATTGCAGGTCGCACAGTCGGTAGGACACCTACAGAAAGGATGATGGGTGCTGGTGGTGCATTACCAGCTGTAAAGTGAAGGGGTGTAGCTGCTGGGTACTAGTGCTATTAATCCCACCAGAAATTGAACTTTCACAACTCATTTGTCTCTCCACATGAATCGCAAAATATAGGTGCAATCAAATTAAACCTATCCTGAGAAGTAATTTGCAGACCTCTGATATACCTGGAAACCTCTGTTCCTCGCCTGAAACTCTTACCAAGTGCTCACTCCTGCCAATGCTAATATCCACATACCTGTCCAATCTCCATTCTTGTTTCTGAGCCTGATATGAACACACTTCCTTCTCTCTTGCTCTCAAAAATCTTGTGTGTGGCACCATACTATGTTAGCTGAGTTTGATCCATTACTTTGTAATGGCGCTTGGTTACATTTTCCCTACTTTGCCTCAAAACATAGTAAGTTGTAAATGGGCATTTCAAATAAATTGAAAACTTGATGGTACCATCAATAGTTTCAAAGTTTGACTTGTTGCAAAAGGTCTTTTACCAGCTTTCTAGTGTTACCTCTCAGGCTCTCAGCTACACTGATCAGTCTCATCCCACCTATGTTTGTGCGTGCACAAGGCTATCTATGGTCTCAAGTAGGCTTCTCGCACGTAGTACCATGAGCTCTGTGGCTCCCTTCTTCAAATGGATGAATTATCGCTTGGCCACTTCATTATTTATTTAATCAGGTTGGTTAAACTCTCTATAATCTTCTTTTCGTTGATAACATAATTGTCATTAATTGTACTCTTATTTATTCATCATTGACTTTATTTCCTTACTCAGCTATCACTTTTCCCCTCAAATATCTTGGTCCTCTATCTTTCTTACAAGTTTGGAAGTTATCCCTTCAACCTATTTCTCTTTCAGCACCATTATATTCATGATTTACTCCATCATACAAAAATGTATGGTTTTCGTTTGGTTCAAACACTTACGTCCGCATCTACCTCTATACACTTCAGTGATGGGTCCTCTCATACTGATGCCACAGAATTATGACTGGTGGTTGGCAATCTCCAATATCTCTTATTGAGACGGTTAGACATCATCTTCAATGTCGACAAATAGTCTCAGTTTATGCATTGTTCAACAATCAGACGTTGGGCCTCAGTCAAAAGCCTGTTGCGATATCTTTGTGTCACTCTCATTATAACCTTTTTCTCCACCATGGTTCTCTCTAACTTTCCATGCCCATTATAGATTATCATATCTCCACTATAGCCCGTGTAGTGTTCCTTGGTTATAATACCATAGTTTAGAGCTCTTGCAAGAAACACTTTGTTGTTTGTTTCTCATAGGGCTGGACAAAATTCCTGAATCAAATCGGATCGAACAGAATCGAACCGAACGGTTCTTCATAAATTAAATATTCGAATGAGTATTTGAATCGAGAAGCGATGGATTTGGGTCGTTCTCAGTTCTAGACCCAGAATCGAAGACCCGAATAAGAACCGAATNACCTTTTTCTCCACCATGGTTCTCTCTAACTTTCCATGCCCATTATATATTATCATATCTCCACTATAGCCCGTGTAGTGTTCCTTGGTTATAATACCATAGTTTAGAGCTCTTGCAAGAAACGCTTTAGTTGTTTGTTCCTCAAAGGGCTGGACAAAACTCCTGAATCAAATCGGACCGAACCGAACGGTTCTTCATAAGTTAAATACCCGAATGGATATCTGAATCGAGAACCGATAAATTTGGGCCGTTCTCGGTTCTAGACCCAGAATCAAAGACCTGAATGAGAACCGAATCTAAATAAATTTTTTAATTTTTATATTGAATTAATTAAACTATTAAAATCTTTTCTAAACAAATTAGCAAGTTAATTAAACAAACCAGCCAAATCCATGCCTAGCTAACCCAGCCCAACCCAATTTCTAAATTCAAATTTTTATTTTAATATTTCGGTCCAATTATTATTTTTTTGTTAGCCCAATATTTTGGCCTTATCCTTCTCTTTTGACCTTTCCATTCCAATTTCGATTTTTTTTCCCTAACATTTTGACATTATCCTTCCCCTTTGGCCTAACATTTAGGCTGCTTGAAGTAAATGAATTATTGATATGGATCACCGATATTTTAATATTAATATCTACTTTTTAGTTTTGTATACATTAAATTAATCTTATTGGACAACTCGTTATTTATATATTTTTAAATTGAGTTATGTTAATTTGTAAAAGTTACGAATGAACATGCCATTAATTGTATTTATGTAATGTTGTTATAAATGTTAAAAAAATTAATTATGGTACGGAACCGAACGGACCCGAACCGAACCGAACGGAACTGAACCCGAACGATTCCATAATTATATTTGGACCCGACAGGTTTGTTTAT
>CAIGRL010128470.1:0-10338 GCA_903798325.1 Fraxinus xanthoxyloides | reverse complement strand
GTGGAAACAATAATTCGGATTCAAAGGTCCACTATATTACTTGTTACGATATCGTACACTTGCGATATAAAAAACGCAGCAAAGAATATAGGTAATAGTTCTTGGGACACTCTTCTCATTTTCCTCAACTAAATAAAAAGAAATAAGTTGAGAGTCTAATTCATCAAGTTTTAACACTTTCTCTTTTCGAGCTCCTTTGCTTATGCAAAGTTCACTTGTTTCAACATGCTCGGAAGGTGTTTCTACTCGTGATCTTGTAAGTCGATCCCTTTAGAACTAAACTTAATCCTATTAGGATCCGTGTTCTTAATATAAGCAAGAAACCCCCACACTTTGCAATAATTAATGTTTGGTTTTCTCCATTTTGACAATTTATATGGAGATATCTTAAATCTTTTAAAATGAATCGTATTAACTATGTGACACTCAATAAAGTTTCACCCCATAAATTAGAAGGCGACTTAACACTTAATAACATAGTATTTATCGTTTCAACTAGTGTCTTATTATTTCTTTCAACCAAACCATTTTATTCGGGTGTTCTAGATGCATTACATTGATGTATTATGCCATATTGTGCACCCACAAAAATATTAAATTCACTAGAGAAATATTCACATCCCCTATCACTTTTAAGAATTTTAATCTTTCTATTTAATTGATTTTCTACTTTGACTTTGTATATCTTAAATATCTTAAATGTTTCATCCTTATGTTTCATCAAGTAGATTTAGTATAATATAGAATGATCATCTATGAATGTTATGAAGTATCAATTACATCATCTAGTTAACATTCCATTTAGTTCACATATATTGGAATGAATTAATTCTGGCAAATTAGACTTTCTTTCAACACTATGAAAATATTTCTTAATCATTTTAGATTTAGCACATAATTCACATTTATTATATTCTATGTTTTCACATGAATCATTCTGATTCTAATAATTCTTTTTAAAGTAGAAAAGTCAACATGTCCTAATCTATCATGCCATAAAAAAAAGACTCGACAACATAATTTAAATTTGTAGTTTTATTGATATTATTGTCGTTAGACCATTCCATCACCAGAATAGTTTTTCCAACAAATACACCATTCCGGGAAAGTATGAGTTTTCCAGACTCATATGTGGATTTTATTTCCTATTTTGCCAAAAAATCACCACTTAAAAGATTTTTATTCATATCCGGTACATGCAGTGCATTTATTAATGTGATTTTGATGTAAGTTGTAAGTCTGTTTTCTTTGCCAACAACATTTGATTTAACTTCATTCCCCATTTGAATGTGTTCGTCGTCCACTTCTTGATACATTTTGAAAAGGGATATACCATAACACACATGTATGGTGGCACAAGTATCACACCACCATCCTTGAACTTTTCCTTTGACCGAATTCACAATGTTTAAGGTAACAATAATGTTGTCGATGTAGTTCACTTTGCCTTCTTACGTTGTTTGTTTACAATTTCTACAATCCAAACATAATGTCTAATTTGCCATACACATAAAATGAAATTTTGAATTGTTTCTTGTTCTTTGTATCTTTGTTGGGATTTCATCTTCTTGAAATCCTTGTTGTATTTGTTTGGTTAATCTATGACAAGGGTTTTGGAAGTGCCCTCATGAGAATGATCATTCCCATCTCGTGCCCTTGACTCTTTCTCTATTCGAAGATATTTGTGAATTTCTTCCAAAAAATAATCTTGGGAATTGTGAATGATTTTTTTCCTTTAACCTTTCCATGAAGATGACAATTTCACAATAATTGCACCAACTTAGAAAGTTGTGGGAAGATCTATTTTCATGGCCTTCATTTTATTGACAATAACTAGCAACTCATGTACTTGACCTAATAATGGGAAGTTATCCAAAAATTTGAAATCAAAATACTTGGAAATAAATAACGTTTTCCCTCATCGGCCTTGTATTTGGTTTCCAACGATTCACACATCTCCTTTGCCGAAACGTTATTTGCATAGAAATCACGTAGACAATCAGAGAGAGCGTTCAAAATTTGCCATCTACATATCAATTCATCTTCTTCTTTCTTCTTCCTTTCCGTACTTATTTCATCGGTGTCATTTGGGGTTGGTTCTGGTAATGGTGCCAAGTCTGGATCGAAAATGTACAAGATCTTCAAGGTTGTGAAAAGAAACTTTAACTTGTCCTTCCATCTCATAAAGTTTGATCCGTCAAATTTGTCAAACCCCCACAAAGTCTTGATTCATCATATTTATCATGACATGGTTGTCTCGTTCTCCATGTTGAATATTGTTGAGAAAAGTTGATGAAGAACGAATAAAATAAAACTAGAAACAAGAAATCGCCAAAATGGAATATTTGAACATGATTATGAATCGATGTCCTCAAACGATATTTGTCGCCACCGAGATAAGTGCTTGAAGGCTTTTATGGTAAATAGTTTGTAGGAGTAAAGAAACCTTAATTCAAGTTTGAATCGAACAAACAAAACTTGGAAAAATTGAACTTTGAAGAACAATATAAAAAACTAGGTTTGATCATTGATTTTGGATGTTGATGAATTTTGATGTTTTTTATATGATTTCAATTATGAAAATCACTCATATATATGGAATTACAATCATCATACATGAAAATGTGCAAAAACGAAGCCAAAATGGTGTAAAATCCTTCAAAATGATACCAGAATTCAAAAACACAATGGGCAAATTTTTATACTAACGGCCGCTCAATACAAAAACTGGTCGTCCGTCCAGTTCAAGAAAATGGCCATTGTAATTGTAACATTAGGCCGGGAGACTGCCCAAGACATTTTTTGGTCATCACTATTTTTTATTCTCCTTTTATTTTTGCTTATTTTTCTCATAATTAACTATTTTCATCACTTCCAAAATCACTTCTCATTATTAATTTGAACAATATCCAACACAAGGTCCCTATCAAAGTCGTCCATTGGTGGCCACTACACTGTGGATGCCTCATTTTCCCTCCACCTTTGCCTATCTATCTTATTATAAGATATAATGTGAAAATTGCGTAGTTCGACCCTACCAATACCTATAGGGGATGAATAGGTAATAATGCGGAATTAAAATAATTTAAGAATTAAATAGTAACAAGTCACTAATTTAATTATTATTTTAAATTGTTAAACATGAAAATCAATTTTTCCTATATTTAAATACCGCAGATAAAGTAAGTAATAAAGAAACACAAGAATGATTACGGAGAAACCCAGTTGGGTAAAAGCTCCGGGCACTTTGCCGTCAACAATCTACTATAAACGATTCTTTAACTTACAGTCTATCAGACTAGACGACGACATGTACTATCTAATCTCCTGACTGTAATTCTTACAGCTCTCTTGGATTATGTGCTCCTGCACCAATTCCCAGCAGCAATTTCCAAAACTCTCTTGGATTCTGCTATCCTGCAACAACTCCTAACTTTGTGGAATCATCTATCTCATGTGGAGTCATGAAGAGCATCGCATTCTTCACCAACTGGGACTTCAGTCACATTCCCTCGATCTTCAACAACTCTGATGATATGGAGGAAGCAACAACTTGGTATTTGGATTGTGTATCTGATTTTTTCTCACTAAAATCCAATTATAGGACGAAGGTTGAAGCTAAATATATGAAGAAAATCCCACAGCTTAAGTTTTTCTCAATGTTCAACCTTGTAAAATACGTTTCGTGGCTTTAGGTATATATAAGTAGGTTAAGGAATGAAGGGGTCGGCAAAAAGCCTTTAAAGAATGAATTAATAATTTTTCTGACAACAAAGTCACTCGAGTGAGAGGCTAGCAACATAATGCATCACATTGTATTGACCTTCCTAGACTTAGCCCTTGTTTGATGCACATTATTTCCAAAAGAATGCATTTTTTTGTTTGATGCGATGGGGAATATGTGGTTGAAAAAGAAGGAAAAGTTATTAATGTGATGGAAATTATTATTTTATTAAAATTAAGAGTATCGTTCACACGAGGAATAATGTCTAATTTGTAGTTCAATACCTACTATTAAATTGGAAGTGTGATAATATCAAAAGAGATGGTTTGTATATTTTCTATATTAATCATAAACTAACAAAACAAATGAAGTATTTATTTAATATGTGGATGTTTGTATTAGAATTGTGAATCCCCCTATTGCCATTTAATTCAATTCTTAATTTGTAATCTAATAAATTTACGCATTCAAGACAATCGATAATCTACTGTTATTCAATATTTTTTTCAAGATATATTAAACATATGTTTAACACGACCCGATCATATTCCTATTCTGAATTTATATGAAATTGATTTACATTATTTATCATACATGATTGCACGTACCATATATATTATTCCTAGTACTTATTATCCATGTGTTGATGTTGATGTGTTATAAGCTTATTGTGAGTATTCATAAACTACAACAAACAACTTACTATATAATTGGTGATCAAACAATCAAATAACTCAGTGAGAATGCAAAACCAATCAAGAAAAATCAAGATATATTAAACTAATTGTATTGAATTAAAATAAATAAGCAATAGGGTTCATCATTCATCCAATACAACGAAAAACTTAGCCTAACACTCTTATAGTTAAATTACACGAGAAAAATTGGAAAAAATCACTTGGAAATAAGAAAGATGAAAGAAGTATGAGAAATCCACATTCTTGACTCAAATCGTGAAATCAGACTATGAATTTTCAAAATTCTTGTATGATTCACTTTTAATTGATGTATAAACTTGTTATTCTCCTCCAAAATATGGAGAATATGATGAAATTTAGATCGAAAGGAGGTCTCACACATTCTGGTCAAGGTTGGTATTTGTAGGATGCCAAAAAGATTGCATTGAATTATTACCAAAATAAAAATAAGGAAAACCGAATTTTTTTCGCTTTAGCTTTGAGGCGTGCGCCTAGTGTAACCTAGGGCAAGCGCCTTGAGGATTTGGGTAGCCTCGTGAAGGCGCGCACTTCTCCTAAATTTTGGCAGTTGAATAGTTTTCAGTATTTTTGTCATAACATTTTGTCTCGATATCCGATTGAGGTAATTTAAAATAAATTTAAAAGATAACTAAAAGATATAAAAATCTTCTAGAAATACCATATTTCCAATCTGAATATTTCCTATGCCAAAAATGGTTTCAAACTGAAATCGAAAATCTAAAGCATAACGTTTTCAGTTGGAAATTGATATGTGATAGTACTTGAACTACATTTCATCTCTTTGACTTATTTCATCGTCCAATTGATGCCTAACACTCTAAAATCTTCATCGTGAGGGTCGATGTAACTTCTCGAACTTTGCATTTGATACAATTGAGCCCCTTTTTTGCTATCTTTGCATTCTTTTCTCCAGTTCTTCATCAAACATTGAATTTTACCTACAAAATGAAATACAACACAAATCAGGTAGTGTTTTATTCAAAAAAAAAAAAAAGTAAAATATCATCGTTTAGGATCTCACATAAATGTAGAAACTACACTTATTACTCCTCACCATTCAAAATGCTTTGAAAATATGGCATCTTTGGGCTACACCTAACATAGAGATGATCCTTTCCATTTTTGGTGGTAAGAAATAAATTCTCAATTATCTCCCAATTCCATGTGCAATCTCGAAACTTAAACTCAAAGATAGTAGATTATTACCATATGGAGGTAACATATGGAAAGAAGAGAAAGGGTGGGGAATCCACTATGAGTCAAAAGTGATACCACCCACCATTGAAGTCCCTAACCCTAGAGTTCTCGTCCCCGCAATAATTTTTCCAATAATAATAGTGACCACTAGTCTCACTTCCTTCTATTTGGAGAGAAGTCCAAGTTCAGGTATAGCCCAAAGTTCATTAAGATTTTAATCATAATGTTGAGTTTAAATACAAGAAGATAGGATGAAAAGAGAGGCCAACCATTTTTCCTATGAGGAAAAAAAGTTTGATTTTTCTCTTTTTTACCAAGTTTCATCAAAATTTCAATCTCGAGTCATCTATGGTTTGATCAAGCTGAAATGTGGAAGAGAGGTTCACGATACATGGAGCTACAACGATGGAGATCAAATTTTGAGCTTGAGAATAGTGGTTCATATGCGTTAATAGTAATTGCAGATGTGTTGGTATATTCTCCTTATTTGGAGTTGTATTGTCGAGATTTTAGTTATCTCGATGAAATATGCATTGTAGCCTTAGTCGTGATTAAAGAAAACTTTCTACACCCATTATTTCGTTAATAGTGGAGGTTTTGACTGGACTAGCTATTGGGAAAGTTTTTCATGTAAAAAATTGCTTGTGTTCTTATGGTTTGGTATGATTGATTATCTTGGCATATATAATTGTAGAAAGTATGCTTTGCTTATTTCCTTTTGGGGAGAAGAATTATTCCACTTTATATATGTTTGTATGTATCTCTTCCAACAGTTTCACATCCATGAAATGATAATGAGAAAAATATTTGTATTTCAAAATACGAGCTAAAGAGAATATGAACTCATAACAATGTGCTATATTGTTTAGCCACAATGACTTGGTTGAAATGACCCAAGTTTCGAAATTCAAACCCACCAGACTTTAGATATGCACATAGAGCCACATTAGAGTGAATGCAATTTATTCTTCCCATTTTTTGAACCCACCAAAAGGAGGATGAGACACATTTTTCATTGCACCTATTTCAAAAGACACTCATAGTTTAATTCAGGATAGCCTGCACCATTGATTTGATAAGCACGTCCTTACCCTCAATAGAAAAAAATATCCCCTTTAAAGGTGTTGTTTCTATCATCTCACTCCATCAAAGACCTTATTTTTACTTTGCTCAAACCCTAAATGTTTGCTATGATTCTGAATGAGCTGTAGTCTAGAGAAATCCAGCATCATTTTCTACAAAATCGCTATTGTATTTGTTCTAATAGTCATTGCCGATTTTAGCATATTAACTTTATTATATCATAATACAAAGAATAATGTTATCTAGTACCAATGGTGTTAGAATACCAGTTTATATGACATTATGTGATATATTCAATTAAAGATGAAATAAAGCGATTAATTTAATTGTATCTTTCATTTAATGATATTTAGTGTCACCTAAACTGCTATTGTAACATTACTGATACTAAATAACATCACTCTAATACAAATTCATAAATCTTTTAGACCTTTTTAACTTTTTCCTAATCATTATGGGTGACCCAACAAAATACCATGGTTCATCGTTGAAAAAATGGAGACTCGAGGCCAATAACTCAAACAACTAAACCCTTTTGCATCTGGATAAATCTAGATAAGCCCTCTACACAAATAAGGAAGATATACAGTGATACGGGACAACCATGTCCTAGTCCTTGAGTTGGTTTAAAGTGGCTGCACGAAGTCCAGTTGACAACGAATGACAAATACGAGGTGGAAGTGCATTTACATACAAGTCTGATCCATCTGCCACGAAAACCTATATGTTCCATCATCTAGAATAAGAATGTCCATTCCACTCTATCATAAGCTTTTATCATGTTAGTATCAATGCCATGTAGCCCAAAATGCTCGATGCCATACGTGTTTGTGAGTGCATAAGTTTAAATTTTAGAAAAAAAAGACGTTAATAAATTCAAATATTTTCTCTTTAGAAGAAATTATATTTATCATTCAGCATATTTGGAGTATACATTAAAATTAGATATAGAAAATATAATACTGTAAATTTTGGATCTATTGTTATTCAGCTTTTTAGAGTATTCATTCTATGAACAATCATATTAGCCGATGTTTGATTTTGTGGTCTTGATTATAGAGAGCTCTTATCTTATTAAAACTTGGGATATCAATAGAATGCCCTTGTTAGTTTAGAAAAGCGTACGAGTTAGTATTGTACTTTTCCTCATGATTTACGAGTGACTCTTCTTTTGTGAGCTTATTTTTAAACCTCGAGTATGAAGAAAATGAAGTACTAGAACATATTGAAAAAAGGTTGAGAAAGCTCCTAGCTTGGCTTTCAGATTATTGTTGTTATTGAAGCGTATACTCATTTTCATCGTATTTGTATTGAAAACTTACAAGCAAAATTCATCGCTAGATATATGCTTCTTTCATTGTTCATTGTATCGCATGTTAAAGGGCATAAAAGTGAACATCTGAACATTGATTTTCAAATCGTGAAATAGGGAAAGAGGACAACTCCACTCCATTGAATGTTGGGTATCAAAATCATAAAAATACGTAAACGAGAACACTTACCGTTGAATTATTTGTGTTTTTGTTGAAAAGGGAACTTAATCTTGACAAAATAATTTTATTGGATCTTTTACTACTCTCTTGTCAATGCAATCCCTTTCTTTTACATAATAAAAATACATAGAAGTATGAACTTTTTTCACATTTAAAAGCATGTTTGGAAAGTATTTATAAACTTTTTTTATAAATAAATAAAAATAAGTGGTAAATGTGTGAACTGTATTCGTGAATCTCACAAAATATGTAAATAAAAGTGATTTGAATGTTTATAAGTATGAACAAAATATAGACTAATGTGTTATGTTTATTTAAATGCAAACCTTTTGAATCTTCTATATAGACATTGCTCAATTGTAAAAAATTAAGCTAATGTTTGGTATGGATAAAAATTCATATTTTAATTTAGTCAAAATTAATTATTAATTTTAACAACATATTTTATAATACCAACAAATTTTTAAACACCTAATTTTATCAATATTTATCAAAATATATTAATATTTGATTTTAATCCCTATGAAACAAGGGTTACAGGATGTTTGGTGAAAATTAAAATTAGATTTTTAGTAGATTGTGACAGAAATTTTTGAAATGTGCGGTTGAAAAGCTGTGGGGTGATTAATATTGATTGTTTGACTTTGACTTAGATTAAAAATTGATTTTAATCCGTACCAAACAAGGCCTTAATATTGGTGTTGACAATTTTCGAACTACCATTAGATATTATAGAGTAAACACGCGGTCATAACAACGTCGATATGTCCGAGTGGTTAAGGAGACAGACTCGAAATCTGTTGGGCTTTGCCTGCGCAGGTTCGAATCCTGCTGTCGACGAATTCTTTTCTCATTTTCCTTTTAATATTAATTAGCTCCACCGCCAAACCTGGCTTAGCCTTCACGCATTCCAAACCTGATATATACCCAACCTCCCTCCAAACCAATTTCCTCCCCCACATTCTGCCAACCCAACCCACCTGATTAATCCAAATCTAACCCGTCCAATCTCAAACCCTAATCATCAATCCACGCCCTTTCCCTTTTGGTATAGCTTCCCCTCTGTCCTTTCCATTACATTTACTCATCTAGCGCACACTTCAATTTCTGCTTCGCTTTTTCATTTCTTACTTTAATTTTATTTTGATTTAAGTAATTAATTTTGAGTTTTTGATTCTTGAAATGGTGAATTCCAACAGTTCTATAGACTTTATGCTTCCTGCGAAGAGACCTACTGCAGGAGCGGCGTTAGAAGTAGATTCAGAGTCCTTTTCCTTGTCTAAGAAGCACCGGACTTTCGTATCCACTGCCACGTCAGCCACCGGAGGAACGGCCGGGGTATCGGTTGTCAACATGGGAGGAGGAAATGCCGATGGGAGTAACGGCGTTAGTAATGGCATCGGTGGACGGAATGGTAAGGCACCGATCGGAGACATCGACGAGGATCTGCACAGCCGTCAGCTCGCTGTGTACGGCCGCGAGACTATGCGTCGATTGTTTGCTTCCAATATCCTCGTATCTGGCTTGCAAGGCCTTGGTGCTGAAGTCGGTAAGCACGTTTTTATATTCTTGTGTGCTTATGTGTGTTAGTTTGTTGTACTTTTTTAATAATTTTAGTGTTGCCTATTTTGATTTGTGATTAAGGTTGCCATTTGATTTTTTTGATTTGGGTGGAAGCTGATTGGATGAAATTGAAAATTAAATCTGTTTAGATCCAGTTCTTTAGCCAAATTTCACGCTGCTGCTTGCTTAAATATTTTATTTTTGATCAACATAACTTTTGCCGAATTAAATGAACAATTTATTTGTGCGCAGTACTGGATGAAGCATTTTCGTAGCATTACCAATACTAATTTCATACCAGCTATTTGCACACAATAGTCCACCATATTTCCTGTCAAAGCATACATGTGCCTTTTTATATGTTTCTTTTTTTATTGCATTTATGTTTGTACTAATTTATGTAAGTGGTGTGTGTCGTCGTAAGCACCCAAAAGTAATATCTTAATCTCTAAAATTAATGTAATAGTGGAAGTAAGGGTCGATCCCACGAAGAGTATGTAATTCAATATTTTATGTTTCGTACAATGATTGGGGAGTTTTTGTATGTAAACAATTGTAA
>CAIGRL010128393.1:0-10058 GCA_903798325.1 Fraxinus xanthoxyloides | reverse complement strand
AAAAGACTAACCTTGGTCTAAGTCTATATCTACCTTCGAAAATCCAAATTTATCATAGATGCAAGGATTTCAAATCACATTTTGAATATTCATCGTTGGAATTATTTTATTATCTCTCCTTAATTTTAGTTAGTTAGAAACTAATGTTCTAATTAACCATAATTATTAAATAACCCCAAACCAGCGCTCAAGATTCAATTTAATAACAATTTTACACAATAGAGAAATCGATGAATTGAATAACACAAACACCAGTGGTTGCATTCAATCTATTTAAACATTTTTTTTAAAATTCAATAATCTATATCGTAGAAAATCATCAAGTTAAAGGAATCAAACAATTACGAATTTAAAATTTAATTTAGCTATAGATTGCAACGAATAAGAAACCAGTAGGCCTCCTATCAATTAAACATAACAATCATGAAAATAAGTGTACAAGAATATTCAATACTAAAAAACATGAATTAAATTAAAAAAAACAATTTAGATCTCACAATTATGATTTCAATGCTTCAATCTCCTTCGACCAAGTGTAAAAGTTTAATTACAATTCATGATTTTAAGAGTAAAATAATAAAAAAAAATGCAGATGGGAGGCGTTCTCTCTCTGTTCTAGGGTTGTAAATCACGTATTTATAATTATTTCCATAGATGGTTGACTTAAATTAGGAAATCAGAATTTTTCGTGCCGGGAATAAACCATGCGGCCGCATGTTAGTAAGTCATGCGGTCTCATAGAGCATTAAAAATAGACCCTGAAGTTCGCTGAAACGCTTCTTGCGACTGCGTGGAATTAAAGTCATGCGACCGCATGGTCTTGAATAATTTTCACCGGACATCTTTCAGTATTTTAGTCATATCTTCTGTTCCCGATATTCGATTGAGGCGATTCAAGATGCGTTGGAAAGTTAACTCAAATGGCTACAACTTTGCTTCAAATATCATCCTCCAACTTGATCGTTTGCCATGTCAAGTAATGGGTCTCAAACTAAGACTGAAAATTTGATGTATAACATTTTCAGCTAAGAGTTGATATGTGATAATACTTTGATTGTACTTCATTCCTTTGACTTCTTTTTTCATCCGATTGACTTCTAACACTCTCGGATCTTCATCGTGAGGTTCCACATAACTTTTGAGTATTTGTATTTCAGTATCCAAACTTCGTTTTATTTCCTTTTGGCCAGTGTTCGCTTATTTCTTCCAAATTACGTCATATTCATAGAATTGCCACCTAATGAGTACATCTTGACACTAATTAATCATACAAGCATATAAAATAAGGAGGGAAAAATATGCATTTTACATTCCTATTAGTTTGTGCCATGTAGTGCAATTATTATGACTTCTTGTTATCTGTCTGTAACTTATTGTTGTCTAACTTAACTTATATTAATTAAGGACCTATTTTATAGGTTACAATCTATTTACCAGCACAAATCACAAATTTTATAGGTTATAACTTATTTCACGATCACAAATTACCAACTTAATTGGTTCAAGTTATTTCTCGATCATAAATTGGTCACAACATATTTCTTGGTCACAAACACAAATTTTATAGGTCACAATTTATTTTATGCTCATAAATTATCAAATTAATTTGTCACAACTTAACCAATTGTGATTCACGATTACAAATTTAGTCACAACCTCACATTTTTTAGACCACATTATTTATTGGTTTCAAATTATTAATTTTATCGATCACATATTATTTATTGGTTATAAAATTTATTTGATCACAATAACCCAAATAATTGATCATAAACATTATTTATCCCATGCCACCCACCCCACACCATCCCACCACATGCATCACTACCACCATCGGCACTACAAACCATTTGTGACCACCAACAATTCCACCATCATTACCAGCAACTTGTACAACTATTGTTAGCACATCACCACCACAGCAAGCACCACCATCGTCGCCAGCACCAGGACCAACTGCCAACATCACCACCAAAAAAACTCCCGCATCCAAAACTCTAGATTTTTCCCAGATTGTACATCAAAAACAATTCATATTAATAAAAAACAATGCTTCCAATGCTGACCTTCACTTATCCTTTGGAATCTAGAAACAGTTGCAAAATTCACAATCTGTAAATTCGTTTTCAATAAGGGATCTAAATTTTACTCGCTATGTTAAACAACAATGCATTGAACTCCAACATCTCCTTCAAGCACAGGCAAAATGGCATATTAATCAATTCTCGTATTTCTATATAAGAATCAGAGATTGTCAGTGACCTTGATCCTCGACAAACTGGAGTGTTAAGGCATGTAACTGTGACCTTGATCACAAATATAAATATGCATCTACGATTTAAAAATTGCTTGACCATAACCTGTTCTTTTATAAATGTGACATTTTCTACAAAATAACTCATAAAAGGTAGCCTATCCAAAGTCAAGTCACATTTATTAAGATGAGGTCACATAATATAGAGACGTTTCGCACAATTATATTAAAATGTATAGACATTTAGTGCTATTAACCCATAAAACATATAAATTTTTTTAAGTGTCTTTTTATTCTAGAGGTTCTTTCGTTTTATTCACAAACTGTGTATTGTTGGATAGATTGAATTCATAGATTATTCAACTAAGATTTACTATTGATTGAAATTCTGAATTCATTCCGTGACATAAAAATTCATGTGTTGTGAACAAGTTTGTGTATTTCATAAAATCTCAGCATAACCGTGACATATTGAATGTGTTATTTGTGCTATATGTGACCAGGTTTAGTTTATCAATAACTATTTGTGACTAGATTTGTGTATGCTGGTATTCTCTGTAACTAGGCCTACGTAAGCTATTATTGTTTATGACTAGGTCTGTGTGATTGTGACTTTTTAAGACCATTTATGTCTTAAATGTGACTGTTTCATTAAGTTGTAATTGTTTGTGATCAGGTCTATCTATGACGAAGTTTATCTTAACTTACATTAATCAAAGACCTAATTTAAAGGTTACAACACATTTCTCGATCACAAATCACAAAATTTATAGATTATAAGTTTCATGGTTACAAATTATGAAATCAATTGGTCACAAATTATTTCTCAGTCATAAATTAATTGGTCACGACATATAAATTTTTTAGGTCATAATTTATCTTACGGTCATAAATTATCAAATTAATTTGTAACAACTTAACAAAATTGCGATTTACGATTACAATTTTTGTCGCAATCTCACGTTTTTTAGGTGACATATTACTTGTTAGTCACGAATAAACCAATTTATTGGTTACAATAACCTAAATAATTGATCATAAACGCTATTCATCACACCCCACCACCACCATTTGTGATCACCATCACAGCGAGCACCTCATCACCATAGCAAGCACCACCACCTGTACAACCACCGCTAGCACCTCACCACCACCACCACCACCACCATCAACTGTCAACATCACCATCACCATCAACATCAACAAAAAAAAAAAAAAAATTACCCAAAAAACGCTCGTATTCGAACTCCAAATTTTTCCAGATCACGCAGCGAAAATAATGTGTATTAATGAAAAAACAATGTTTCCAATACTAGCCTTCACTTATACTTTGGAATCTAGAAACAATTGCAAAGTTCACAATCTGTTAATTCATTTTCAATAATGAATCTAAACTTGACTCACTATGTTAAACAACAGTGCAACGAACTCCAACATCTCCTCCAAGCAAAACTAAAATAGCATATTAATCCATTCTCTTATTTCTGCATAAGAATCAGGGCATTGCTTGTGACCTTAATCCTGCACAAATTAGAGTGTTAAGACACGTGACTGTGACCTAAAAATTGCCTGACCACAATTTGTTCTTTTGTAAGTATGACATTTTTAACAAAATAACTTATAAACGATGGCCTATCCAACAATTGTATTTTGGTAATATCAAGTAACAATATAACAAAATCAAGTCACGTCTACTAAAATGAGGCCACATAATATATAAATCAAAACTACAAATTAATCTAAATTAAAGATGAATGTTGTGCTGGTATATATATTTTTGTTATTCATTTCTCTATGTATGTAAAATTTAGGTGTTTTCAATTGAAATTTTAATGAAATTCAATAAAATCCTTTAAAATTGAAATATCATCAATAATTAGTGGATATATAAGAGAAATTATCCATAGAGAAATTTTAGAAGGTTCGGATGAATTTCAAGTTTAAGAATAGATATAATCAAATCTTTTAAAATTTTATACGAGATTTTATAGAATTTGTCACGAAATTCATTTAAATTTATAATCTTTTAAAATCCATTACCAAAAAATATACGACTTTCCTTTTGAATTTTATATATAACTCGCTCCATCCAGTTTCTGCTAAACCCCCAGCAAGAAACAATGGCTCTGCCACAGGCCTTACGCTCTCTGAAATCTTTTGAAATTTTATATGAGATTTTATAGAATTTGTCACGAAATGCATTTATAATCTTTTAAAATCTATTACCAAAAAATATACGACTTTCCTTTTGAATTTTATATATAACTCGCTCCATCCAGTTTCTGCTAAACCTCCAGCAAGAAACAATGGCTCTGCCACAGGCCTTACGCTCTCTGCTCCTCCATTTGCCACCGTCACCTTCTCCGACCATCGTCTCATCCATCTTTCCCAAACTGTCAATCCCAGTTTACAGAAAACTCTCTATCCGTTTCTCTTCCTTCCCCAAACCCACAAGCCTCATACCCCAGGTCACCCCGAAAGCTGCTAAAGGTATTCACTACCTTCTATCTTCAGTTATTCTGCAACACACACACACACACACAAAAGATTGAAAGTGTGAATTTCGAAAATCCTATCATTTTGTTTTGTAGAAAACAAATTTGTATTAAACAGAGATGAGAGGTTGGGGAATGGAGCAGTTACCTCTGCTGAATCAGTTGTGAATTCCAGCACAATTGCAGCCATTGTGAGTTCGCTGTGCGGACCACCTGCTGCGGTGGGTATAGTCCGTTTATCAGGCCCGTCTGCGGTGTCTGTTGTCGGGCGTGTGTTTCGTCTTTCGAAGAAGAGAAGAAGGCATGACTGGAGGCCAGTTAGCCATGTTGTGGAGTATGGTGTGGTAGTGGATTCTCATGAGAATGTTGTTGATGAGGTACTATAGATATGAATTTGGGTTTTGTTGTGATTTTTCTTCCATTATTAAATGAACTTTGTGCATAGAAAAAATGAACGAGGAAGAATAGTGTACCCATTTTAAGGTTTTTGAGTTTCTCCTAAAATATTGTTGTTTGGAATTATCTACTTTTGATATTTTCGTCTTAGAGAAATAAACTACAGTTGACAGACTACAGTTGACCAAGAGGAATTCATTTCAGAAGTTTCCTTAAATAAATTTATTTCTCTGAATAGTTTGCAAGAATGATGCCGAACTTCTTTTGTATTGCATGCTTTACATTTTTAACAAGGACAAAGGGATAGAGGAAATGTGCATAGTCCATTTAGTGTCAAATGATGATCTTGCTTGGAGAATGCTTCTAAGTAGAATGCAATTAACATGGTGTTCTTTTTTTTTCTAGGTGCTGGTCCTTCCCATGTTGGGCCCAAAATCATACACTCGTGAAGATGTGGTTGAGCTTCTGTGTCATGGTAGTGAAGTATGCCTACGTCGCGTTTTGAGGGCTTGTCTAGAAGCTGGGGCAAGGATTGCGGAACCAGGTCTTTCATTTTTCTCTTTTATTGTTCTTCAAGTAATATATGAAAAGAATATTATCTTAGTTAGCTTCCTAGTTGACAGGAGAATCAATTTGGAGAGCATTGTATTGTGTCAGCTAACATGCTCTTTAAACCTCTGTGCGGTTGCATTTAGCATATAATTTCTTTTTACGGTCTCCCAGCTCCCAACCATATAAGAACTTCTATCTGGACTGAGAAATGAAGCATCACAACTTCTATAACCCATTTAAATTGTAATTTCATGCAATAGACAATCTAGATAGCATAGAATTCGAACTCTTTTCTAAATATGCCATCTCTTAGGGGCTATTTGGGTAATTGGAAGTGGATTGGAATATGCATTTATGTAAGTTTGGATTCTGTAGAATGGAAATACACTAATTTAAAATGTGGTTTAATTTATCCACTTTCAAGCACCCTATATTATTGTGCAGATGCAATGTAATATGGAATATAATGTTTTGAAGCTGAATGTTTTTTTCCTTTCAATCTCTCAGGCGAGTTCACACTCCGTGCTTTTCTAAATGGTCGTTTAGATCTCTCCCAAGCTGAGAATGTGGGCAAACTTATATCAGCTAAGTCAGTGGCTTCTGCAGATTCTGCATTGGCAGGAATACAGGTGACTTGTTTCATAATTCAAATTTCATTGGCTTTAGTTGACATCATGCTGGCATTCCTGAATTTTATTCCTTGTGACAGGGAGGCTTCTCTTCTTTGGTGAAATCATTAAGAGCTCAGTGCATTGAGTTGCTAACTGAGATTGAAGCTCGTCTGGATTTTGAAGATGAGATGCCTACCCTTGAGTTGAACCTAGTTATAGATAAGATACATGGGATGTTGCAAGAGGTGGAAAATGCTTTGGAAACTGCCAATTATGACAAACTTCTTCAGTCTGGATTCCAGGTACGTTGTGCCATGGAATCTCTGATGAATATCGCTAGCATATTGAAGGGAAATATATTGGAAGATTATATTGTAGAACATTCTATCTTTGACTATTGCCTCTGGCTTCTCACTGACTTTCTATTTTCCCCTTTCTACATTGTAACCATTTGATGTCTTTCTTTTTGCTCAATGTTCGCATATGATAAATCGTCAAATGGTTACTCTTATCCACTTAACCTTTTAATTTAATATTGCAGAACAATCAGTCATGCTACATTCTTGTGCCTTTTCATCATGCTTTTCTGAAATATACTAACATTTTCTACTCATATTTATGAATTTGTACTAATTCCTTAATAAATTACCTTCAGATAGCAATTGTTGGCCGACCAAATGTTGGGAAGTCGAGTCTGCTTAATACATGGAGCAAAGTATGTTTTGGAAACTTAATTTTCTGGCACCAAACCTATGGCATTGTTATCGTTATTGTTCTCATTGGTACATGATTATCTGCTTTGGCACCTGAATCCCATTAGTCCATGCTTTTATTCTCTTCCTTGCATGTGAAACTATTTATAAGTTTGCTTTAATGAGCCATTGTATCATTGACATGTATTATTAGGGTATCTATTTTCATGTAAGTTGCATGGACACGCAATACGACACGACATATATATGACGACACGTGATTTTTCTAAAAAGCGGGACACAAACAAATTGGGAGACATCAATTTAAATTCTTTAACATTTTAAATTTATATATTATATCTTTATTTTTATACTTTTTCTTACATATATAGGACATAGCGCATTCCATGTTGAACACTTACCCGGGTAATCTTCATTGAGTATCCCTCTAGCATTAGAAATTTTAAAAAATATATAGAAAATAGGACACACCATGTTGCTTGTTGGACCCATGTCGTGGAGTGTATGTGCCCGACACGACTCGTGTCGGACATGGACGCACCACCGTAATTGAAGTGTTCCGTGCTTCGTAGGATTGTAACAAATTACAAAATGTCTTGCTAGGAAACTTCTACATCGAATCATTGATTGTGAAATGAATTTGATGACCCCTGCAGGGCATCTGTAAGGCCCTTCTCTTCTGAATTAACTTAATGGGATGCCAATATTATCTCATGACAGTTCATGAAATATCTCAAAAGCTAGTAATTTGCACGACTAATGTGATTAAGCAGCATGCTTGTTTTCTTGTCCTTCTTCAGGAATTCCATGTAGATTTTTGTTAATTTTTTCTTGAATTATTGTATGCAGACAAATTCTTATATTAATTTTTGATTTTGATTTTCTGGTCCTTTTCCCTATTTTTTGAGCAATACGTTTACTTTTTTGCTCTTAAAATACATTTTAACATACAGAGTGAGAGGGCAATAGTCACAGATGTTGCTGGTACAACACGTGATATAGTAGAAGCCAATATTTCTGTTGGTGGTATTCCTGTTACCCTCCTGGATACAGCTGGTATCAGGGAAACTGATGACAGTGTGGAGAAAATTGGTAGGATCTTCCTCTTCACCCATTTGACTGAATTTTGCTGAAGTTAAATGCTGTTTGATACACAATGTCTTGTTGGCCATATTTCATTCCGATGACCAAGCTGATAATGTTTGTAACATTAGTTCATTTTGATCAAAAAATAAATTAATCAAAATTTCTAATTTTTTGACATGAATCTACTTATTTCCTACTGTGACGAGGTCATGTTTAGGCATCCGGTGGTGTGTGCTGAGTATCATAGTCGTAATTGTGACAATGGTTTTATGTATGAATATCTCTTTTGTACTTTGCTATAGGTAGAATAATTAATCACTTACCATTCATGATAATAATATCGGGATGATTCTGATAACATATAGCCCTTGTTTGGGCTCCATTGTAATTGAATTCTTGGGAAAAATGTATTTTGGAATAGCTGTTTTTTGGAGAGTATGTGGTTAAAAAGTAAGGAAATGTTTTGGGTTTACTTGTAATATTATTTTATTAGAGAATGTGTGGTTGTAAATGAGTTTTGTAAAAATGTATTTTTGGTTTAATGGGAGCCCAAACAAGGGCATAGACCTTCTAATGTCATCCAAATTTTATGCTGATATGCAATTCGTTACGTGCATCTGAAAACAATACAATCTTTTTCTCAAATTGTTTCTGACTATTTTTGCAGGTGTGGAAAGGTCTGAAGCAGTTGCTACAAGTGCTGATGTTATTGTCATGACTATAAGTGCAACAGAGGGTTGGACTTCGGAGGATGAAAAACTTCTCGAGAGGATTCAAAGAAAAAAGGTTCTTTAAGTCATTCCATTCGTTGCTTGTTCCCTGTTCGCAGTTGATTCTTATTAAGTGAGAATGTTGGTGCCTCACTTCACACTTCATAGTCTCTTTAATAATGATTTATCCTCAGAATTTTTTTCTTCTTCTGATGCATGATAAATGTTTGAGTCTCAGTTTTACTAGATCAATTTGTGTTTTATTTGGTTTAATTGTGAGGGAAAAAACCAAAGAAGCTAAGACACGCTCCATGATTTCTCTTCAAATTCAGAATGGATCTTCATCGACTCCTGTAGTTCTTGTGATCAACAAGATAGACTGTGCTCCATCTTCTTGTGATTGGGCCAATACACTTGCCAGCTCTTTCAACAAGCACGTTTTTACCTGTGCCGTGAGTGGTCAAGGAATTCCAGATTTAGAGGCTGCAATAATAGAGCTCGTAGGCCTAAATAGGATCCCAACAGGGGGTCACAAATGGACTGTGAACCAGGTTAGTGTGTAATTCATTAAATTAATTTCACTTCATAGCAATAGCTTCATGTTTGAACATCAGGTACTTGCACATTTTTTTATACCTAATTTCTCTTTACATTTTGTTAGTCGTTGAAGATGCAGATAATGTTCCTGTATTTTATTCACATTAATTTTGAATTTTTTTCTCCATCATCAGAGACAGTGCGAACAGCTGGTTCGGACAAAGGAAGCTCTCATAAGGTTAAAGGCCTCAATTAAGGAAGAGATACCTCTTGATTTTTGGACAATTGACCTAAGAGAAGTTGGTTTGGCACTTGGGCAAATTAGTGGAGAAGATATTTCTGAAGAAGTATTGTCCAACATATTCGGTAAATTCTGCATTGGAAAATAATTTCCTAATTGTGCAAGAAACTGGACATGAGTTTTTTAACATTCCCTCTCTTTATATTGATGATCATATAATTTTGTGTTTATTCTCGTAATGAGCTTTCCTCAAATATTGATACCATTACCCTAGAGTCTATATATGTTTTCGATTATTCATTTCATTAACGAGTGAGTGATTGAAAATGAGAAACTCTGTATTGCTTGCTAGTTCATGAAAGTGAAGCTATTTCACTAGAACAACTTAAAAGAGAGAAGGGTGGACAAAAACCAAGGGATTGATCTCTTTGTGTTTCAATTTTGAGTTTTGAGTTTTGAGTTT
>CAIGRL010128392.1:0-24728 GCA_903798325.1 Fraxinus xanthoxyloides | reverse complement strand
TTTCCAATTTTTGAAAATATGCCCAACTTACCTTCTTTTTAGGGAAAGCATTTTCTTTGGAGGAGTGTGTTTTTGTTTTCCTCAAAACAAGAAAAACATTTTCTATGTCAATCAAATACACTCTTATATATGGTTTATCTTATTATACATTTCTATTTTTATTGATAAAAAATTATAATTTACTTCTTGACCATTAAGAAGTTCAATACTCATTCTTCTCGCGTGCGTCCTATAAGATTTTCAAAGTTGTATAAAATACATGTAAAGCTTCTTGAGGTGGTCAAATACAGTACATGATATCATTTTATCGCTATTCTTGAGCTCATTTATTGCAAATATACAATTTTTATGTTTTCACTAATTTCGTGCACTTTAGACTCAAAAGAAGTAATTTCACGATTCGTCATTTCTTTAGCACGATCTAACAATTTCAAGATTTTCTTGTAAGTTCCTTATATATCTGTCAATCTTCACGATCTCTCGATCTGTCTTATTTATCTCAAGATTATGATCAAAAAGTTGAATTTTAATTTCCTGAATTGAAACCAACCTATAAGATGGCCACACTGCCAAGATATGAAATCCATACCTTATGAAGCTTGAAAGTATCTCCAATAAGTCAATACTTATTTTTTGAAGATCATTATAATGTAACCTCGAAGCTTTCTCCAAAACAGTGAAAAAGATTATATTATTAATGAAATCAAATATAAACAAGCAGAACGGCTCCAAAAGATGAACCCTTCTTTTAGCCTTTATTTCTTTGGAATCGCATGAATATGATTAGCAAGTGTTAAATACATATATCCGGAGATTTTTTTGTATGTATGACGAAGCCATCAGAGTCTTGGATATCAATTTTCTTCCTCGTGAGAGCAGCATCCACGAGGGACTCAAACTCAAGGAGCTGTGTGAAAAGAGCAGATTCGAGCAAAATTGCAGCCACTCTTTCCTGTGACTGCTTCTCGTGAAGCTTCTGCTGCTTCCTGCGCGCAGCAGCTGAAGCATCCATTGTCCTCATAGGAGAAACCGTGTTGGTAGGAGAGAAGCCAGTTGGCCGCACAGGCGGTTTCTGCATAAACCTTTTTGCACTGGCACTGCCAGCTCCAGAAACAGAGGGCGATGGCGAACACAAATTTGCGCTGCTGGAATGTGCTAGGTTGAATGAAAACCCTTGAGCAGCTTGCGACTGTGGTTGGAATTGAGCATGGGCTGCCTTCAATTGAGCTGAGGAACTGAGGCATGTGCCTGTGCCTTCGACTGAGCTTTAAAAAAGGCCTGGGCATGAGCTACAGTGAGCTGAGACAGCTGAAATTTCCCCGGATANGTGAAGCTTCTGCTGCTTCCTGCGCGCAGCAGCTGAAGCATCCATTGTCCTCATAGGAGAAACCGTGTTGGTAGGAGAGAAGCCAGTTGGCCGCACAGGCGGTTTCTGCATAAACCTTTTTGCACTGGCACTGCCAGCTCCAGAAACAGAGGGCGATAGCGAACACAAATTTGCCCTGCTGGAATGTGCTAGGTTGAATGAAAACCCTTGAGCAGCTTGCGACTGTGGTTGGAATTGAGCATGGGCTGCCTTCAATTGAGCTGAGGAACTGAGGCATGTGCCTGTGCCTTCGACTGAGCTTTAAAAAAGGCCTGGGCATGAGCTACAGTGAGCTGAGACAGCTGAAATTTCCCCGGAAAGACAGATCCAACTCGCAGACATACCTAAATCTAAACAATTAATTACCTTAGATAATCCCTTTTCACATTTTTTATTTTTAATTCTTTAATTGTTTTTATTGAAACTTGTTTGCACTTTTTTAAAAAAATTGGGACTTCTTTTCTTTTTGTTTATCTAAAAGGAAGGTAAATTCATCATTTTACAAGAATTTATAGAGAAAATGGATAAAAATATTGTATCTTGCAAGGTTTGGATGATATAGGAGTGTATAGCATCAAAATGAATGGTTATGATTGTATTTTATAAAACATACGAAAGTTAAAGAGTTATTTTGTGCCAATTATCTCATTTTATTAGAATATGTAACTATTTTCATTCTTTCATGCTGCCTATCATATATTTCTAATTTTATCTAAGGAAAAATATAATTTACTTCTTGTACGTTAAGTAACTTTTGTTAAGTGCAATGCATGTCCCTCTTGCGTGCGATCAGTGAAATACAAAACTTGTTAACACAGATGTCATCATATTCGCAATGAAGTCAACAGTTGAAACTTTCGTTTCAAAATTGTAGTATATGCATTAAAATTTCAACTTTTCAATATGTATATTGATAAGGGTGCTTTATGTGCTTAATGGAGCCTTGATTCTTACATATTTAGTCCATGTTCGTTAGAAATTAATATTCAAAATTTAATCCATATCAAAATCAACAACTAATTTTAATCGCTCATTTATGGGATCCAGAACTTTTTTCATTTGCATATTTCACAATAAATCTGCTTAATTTTGAATAGGAAGACACAAAACAGAAGGTTATTATTATTTTGAGCAAATATCTACTTAATTTAATTTAAATTTTGTTAATTTAAGTAAAATTTGGATTTAACAAGTTTAGATGAAGTTGCATTGAAGTGGTACAAAATTGAGGAATTGGGGTACCAAAAATAATTAGTCTTGAAGATGAGAATATGCCATGCAAATAAAGAAGACCTAGATGCACAAGAACTTAACATGGAAGACCAAAGTGCACTTAACTATAAAAAATTTCAACTTTTGTGGATACCAAAGTCCACATTGAAGATGCTTTATGACTCCCTTTTATAGTTATTTTAGACTTATTATAAAGAAATGGATCTCCTAAGCACACTACAATAGGTGGTGGTGGGAGATATAATAATTAGTTACAAAATAAATTACACTATTGTAGTGCAATATGTTTTGTAACTAACTATATCTCTCTATTAAAGTTATTGTAGCGTGACATGTGCTTAACATAAGCAAAGCAACACATAATTATCAAGATCAATTGGAAAAAATTGTAGTGTGACACGTGCTTAACACAAGCGAAGCAACACATAATTATCAAGATAAAATGGGCAAAAAGCTAGGGTTTGAAGATTTTTTATATTAAAGAAAATTGTTGGTACAAGATTTCAGTTGTTTCCATTATCAAAATTTCAAAACCCGGTTTTGATCTATACTCTATTATTGTTTTTCGTTCATTAGAATAATATAATCTATGTGTTCGCCTTTAATTTAATTTTCAAGATTTTAGTAGTTTAAATTTTATCTGTTGATTTTGTTTATAAATTTTAATGCTTTGAATTACTTAGTTAATAATTCAATGATCTTATAAATCTATAATAAGTGGAGAGGTGAGTTATAAGCTTAAATCACAGAGTATACTTCGAAAACTAGTATAAAAAGCATAGATATATATTTTCTAGAGAATCGATCATTATATGAATTCTTAGAGATTTAAAGCGTTTAATTAAGGTATATTCGAATTGACATAGATATATGGAATTGACTTCATTAAATAGAATAAATTTGAACTCGATAAAGGTAAATTAAAAAAATGGGCATTGACACCCTAAATTAACTTAGCGGCTTCACCACACCACACTACTAACTTAAAATGTGAACTCGAGTATCTTTAAAATCAACATTGTCTAAATACACGTTATCATTCTTTTCATCTAAAAAATTGAGTTTGCAGTTCGAGTACTGTAAGAAGTTGGGTATTAGAACCTCAAAATAGGTAATATTACCATAAGTTCAAGTACTAGTAAATAAGGACAAGTCGTCGAAAATAAAGAGAAATCTTCGAGATTCACTTGTAAGTTGTAACCCGATTTTTGAAACCGTAGTAAAACTGTATAACAAAAGGTTGGTACATAAAATAATTGAACACTGGTTTCACCAACTTGTACATACAAATTTTCACCCTATTATGTAAAATTGTTGTTACATTTACTCTACCTAAAAAATGGATCTGAACCATGCAAATATGACAATTTGAGATCGAAATGACAAAAAAGTCATAAACACAGGACAAGAATCAAGAATTGCGATCAATAATCAAGAAAAAGAATTTCAAGAATCAAGACTATGGATCAATAAGCCAAAATCAAGATCAAGTAATCCAAAATTAAAAGAACCAATATTCAAAATTGAAGATCCAAAATCATTATTCAGTATTAAAGAATTATCTAAATAAATTTAAGGTATGTTCCACACATTATAATTTTCTTGATGATTTGATTAGAGGATCTTGGCAATAAAGTAATTAGTTTTCAAGTTTTGAGATTTATAGTTCCATAAAAATTCTAGCAACGTACGTGATATGACATTTCTACAAACGCGACTCTAGACAATGTGTGAGAGGTCACATGCATATGGTGGCTATAATGTGACATCATTGAGCTTGATTAATGAGATGTTAGCATTAGCCACGAGTCATGCATTCGGAGACGCTAAGCTACAACCCTTGGCCTATAAATACTTACAATTTTGTCGTACGAAGATAATTGATTTTTGGTAATTCTCATTCTAGAAACATTAACCCCAACTCCCTGTATTTCTTTTCCTTTCTTGTTTCTCCCATACTAAATTATTTGCCCATTTATTGACATAACGTCAAAACATTTACAATCATAGCCATCCCTGCCTGCATTAAAGAACCTTGTTGTAGGCCTCTAACGTGTGTGTCTAAGTTTGCAGGTGTTACAAGTATAGCAGATAAGAGACAAGATTTGTTTATGTGTTAAGTTCCAACCATATACAAATGTCAACAAACATATTGATTTTTGCCTAGTGAATACCATATATCTAACTTTAACATTAGACTGGTGGTTCCACTGCGAATGACTTGGAGAATTTCCATCACCAGGAGGAACTGCGTTAGAATGTTGAGTAGACAAAAAAATAGAAATAGCAATCGACTTATTATAATTCAAAAATTACAAAAATACTCAAAAATACAAACTCTACATCAGTCATGTTTAGCTATTCCATTAGATTCTTCCTCCAGTTGTCTTAAGCATCTACGACAATAACAACAAACGACACTTTATTTTTAATGTATTTGAAATCGAAGTTTATAAATCATAGCATTTTAATTTCCCAAACAAGGTGCCATGTCAATTATGGAGTATTTCCTACCTAATTTTTGCTTAGTTATCCCGGCAGGAGAGAAAACATAGTAAAATAAAAGGAATAATTATATTCATAGACAACGACAACAAATTGTCAGTAAGAGCTCGTTATTTGAGATATTAATTCATATAATTCTATGCTGTCTCAAATAAGAAGTTAATATCTCAAATAACGAGTTACTGCATGGTTATAGTTATTTGTCGAAAAATCTACCAAAATTAAACAACAGATTCACAAAAATATTTTCTGTTTCCAGTTCTTTCCATCAAATACCTGATTAATTCCCCGTGTTAATTAATTTTCTTTTCTTCAATCATTTTCTCCGGCCAAGCAGACCCTTTGAATTATTCCCTACCGACCTGGACCCAGTTGCCGCATTTCCAAAAAGTAATACAGTTTCAGCCTGATACGGAACACAAAAAGCTTGGGAAAATTGCACCATTGGTCTCAAAAATATTTTCCAGTATAAAGTAGGTACCTTAACTTCCAATAATAACAAAGTGGTTCTCAACAAGAGAAAATATTTAAATCTTTTTTTAAGTTGTCGCCTTATCCTAACAAATTCAACTTTTTAAAACCGAGCCTAAACCCCATTTCCTAAAATTTATTTTTCTTTAAGTTTTTCTTTAATCATATTTCATGGACCTAAATCTTTTATGAACTTTTAAACTATACATTTCATAAATCTTTATTAAAATTTACTAAAATTTGTGTTTTATTAACCAAACGGGGGCTAAGTTTCATTTCAGTCTTGACTTAGTGTCCAAAAATTTGAAATACCATAATGTCACTATGAAGATCACATGATGGTTTATTTTAGATTATGATAATTTTTGTAATTAAAGATTAATTATACAATTTTAATGGAAGATCGAGTTGTACAATTACATTCTGAATGACATCCCCTATGTGCAAGTGATCTGAAGGAGTGCGTTTAAAATCAATGGCGTTGATTGCTGTCACATCAAACAATGTCAAACTTAATGTCATCCATAATATACACATATCAAAGCTGATTTGTTAATTTTTAAAGGATTGACTGTAATTTTTCATTAGAATGGTGGGAAATAAAATTATTGAAGATCAATTCGCTCATTTTTACAGAATCAACTATAATAAATGGTGGAGGATAAAATTTTGAAGATTAGTTTGCTCATTTTAAAGAATCAATTATAACATTTGGAATACAAATCGTTGAGCCGTCGACAACTCCCAGGATTTATTAGAACAATAGATACTCTGCAAACGACTATTGATTGACATGTCGATAGGGCTATCATCGGATTGGATTTTTATCAAAATCGGACAAAGTTTATGAGAAATGAATTTAGGGTCTTAATCCGATAACCCGATCAAGATTTGGATCCTATAATCCGTTAACTAAATGAAGCAAATATGGATATAAATCAATCCGATCCGATAACAACTCGATCCAATTTGTTGTAATAATATATTATATTATATATATTATCTCATAATATATTATACATATTTATTTATTTATTTTGAATTTCGAAACTTGTATTATACTTTACACATAATTTTCAAATCATAAATAATATTTGATAATAGTATAATATTTTTAATTGAAGTATTTGGAAAGTTTTAATTTTTTATTGATTAAAATAACATTAAATGAATAATTTATTTATTTTATAAATTAAACAATCAAGGGGCCAACAGTTGGATTTATTTTCGTTGTTCCCAACTTCCCACTTCCCAAATCGGATACTCACTACAATATCATTGAATTTGCAATCTATAAATAGGTGGGTCAAAAAAGGGATAAAAAGCTATATGGGCCTTTTAATTATGGGGTTTAGAAGTTGACTAATATAAAAATTTTATTTGCCTAATTTTTTCAATTTCGGATCGAATATCCGATAAAATAGCAAATCGAACATGAATTTAATAATCAAATATCCGTTAAATCGTATAATCGAAATATGATCAGATCAATTCGTATATGGGCAAACCCGATCTATCTCCATCCATGTACAACCCTATCGATCCGACATAGAGTGGGCCACACCCATGAGTACTCAATATGAAAGAGAAAGATGTTCCTTTAACCCCGAAAGCAGTTGAGTTTATCACTGGGTCAAATGAGAATGATGTACAACAAGACCATTTATACCCATCACTTTCGTTCTCACGAAGCCATACGTGAACATTATTGCTCATACAACTCCCAGTCAACAAGCAGTCAGCCTTCCTCTACAAGGAATGTAAGCGTGGATGAATCCATATCAAAAGGAGGAATTCTTCTTTTAAAAAAAATAATAATAATAAAGTTCCTCCAATATGGAAGGCTTACATACCTCTAACGGTGAAGGATAAATTTGCTCTTTTTTAAAAAGAGAGGATAAATATGCTACTATTTCAATATATTGGGGACTGGTGATTGCATCTTTCCTAAAAGTTTGGCCGTTGAGCAACGTTTCTCTCTGCTGAAATTTCTGTTTTCTTTCAAATAATTGTTTCGTAATTATTGAAATTTTCTCCAAATCCATATGGATTCGATTCTTGTTGCCGTTTCTCGAAATGTATTTCCACGCTTGAGCGTAATTCCCGACGCTGATTTCAAAAATTTGCCTTGCATCCTCGCATACTACAGCTGGCCCGGGTTTAGAAAGCCTGTTGTTGCTTATAGTTCCACTTCACCCTGCCAACGGCACCAACTCTGTGGATTACGCTGGCAAGCGGCAGTCTCCACCTTTGACACCGCCGGTACCACCAATTCCGGCCCCATAAGTTCCTATTGTTTCTCCATATATGCGTCTGTAGGTAAAATGTTGCCTACTACAATTGTAATTTATCTTTTATAGTTGTGTTTATCTTTTCTAGTTTTATTTTCTAATTGTAATACTTTTATTATTTGTAGTCTTATTTATTTTAGACTATAATTCTAATTTATTTTCTTTTAAAATTTTGTTTCTTTATATAAAATTAGGAAATAATTTTGCATATAAATATAGAGGCGTCTTACACATTTTTATAACAATCAATCTAAATCAATTCAAGCAAGATTATTCTTGTATAGTTATTATTTTCAATTCTTATTACAAATTTTTTTTTTAACGCTTCCGCACCAATTCTATCCAAGCCTACGCATGAAATCCTACAAGTGATGGTTGGGGCGCATTTTTGAAAAGTGTTGCTCGTGCGTTTTCTATGCAACCTATGAGACTTTTAAACTTTTTAAGTGATAAAAAATGACTAAGTAGCTAGTTTAAGTGATCAAATACAAAACATGATATTATCTTAACGCTACTTTCGAGCTCATTTATTGCGAATAGTCTTTTATAATGTTTTCATTTATTACCTGCAGTTTAGACTTGAAAGAAGTAATTTTACGATTTCAAGTCTCTTAAGCTGATCTGACGATTGTAAACATTTCTCGTAAATTCCTTGTATATTATTTGATCTCCGTAATCTATAATCTCATGATTTCCTTGCTTAGGTAATATTGAAACTAACCTGCTTACATGGTCCCACTGCCGAGATGTCAAATCCATACCTTATCAAGCTTGAAAGCATCTCCAATATGTCAATACTAATGCTTTGAAGATCATTAAATTGTAATCTTGAAGAGATCACACTAATGCCTACAGCTAAACCTTCACGATAACTCTTTTTTAAAAGATTTTAGAGGTTGGAAGTTCAATAAAATAAATTGATACTTCATTCTTTCCTATTGCTGATTATATACTTCTACTATTTTCTAGGAAAAAAAATTAATTTACTTCTTGTCCATGAAGAATAATGTTTTATAAGTGCAAGGCACGTGCGTCTCGCGTGCAACTCATAAGACTCACATTTTAAGTGATTTAAAATACTTACAAAGCTTATTAAAGACATCAAATACTAATGAAATCTTCTTTCTAATATCGAGCACATTTATTGCTAATACAAAATTTTATGCTTTCATTGATTCGATGCACTTTAGATTCCAAAGAAGCAATTTCATAATTCTTCGTCTCTTAAGCTGCCCCTGACAAGTTAAAGCTTTTCTTGCGAGTTCTTTTTATGTTTGACGATCTCCATAATCTCTTGATAGGTCTTATTTATGTCAAGATTGTGCTGGGCAATTTGACTTTAAATTTCCTCAACCTGGAGAAAGAATCCACTCAAGGAGAAAGCTTTGAAGTTGCAATTTAATGATCCTCAAAGCCTTGCTAATGATATTCACTATTAAAAAATGTGGCTTCAGCGATGGTCAAATCCGTCTCTAAAGCCATGATTTCCGTTGGTAAAAGGTTTTACTGACAAAAAATTTCCGTCGCTAATCTAGTCGATATATGTGTTGTCGGTAATTTAACGACGAGTACAAAAATCCGTTGCTAATTACCCACAAATTAGCAACGAATTTCTAGTCGATAATTAGCGGCGGATATCATTTAACGACAATATTAACAAGAACTTCATCCGTCACTAATTACCTACGAAAAATGGTTCGTCACTAATCAGCGACGAATTTCCGTTCCTATTTCCGTCGCTAATTTGAATTTAAAATTTAAAAAATATATTGATTATTATAATATTATTTATTTTTTTTGGTACAAAGTTTATTACTACATACTTAAGTTCAAATTTTAATGTATAAAATAACCAACAATGTTACAAGAAATTGTAAATATACCTACAATTCCTTAATTTTGAAGTTCCAAATTACATAGAGAAATACATAATTGTGTGAAATTTTTATGAGAGGACTTAAATTTGGGACATGATTACTAACTAAAAGAAATCCTCCAACTACAGAAATAGGTAATTAATGTATGTAATGAATAGAAATACAATTTAGTATTTCAGTTGAAAAGCAATGTAGGTGTAACGAATGTAACTTATTTAACTTATCATGCTTCCATTTGTGGAGCGGTCATTTGGTTTATTGAACATTTGAGCTTGGTGCATTTCCTGTCATGAAAAAAAAAGAAAAAGAAAGCAAACACATAATCAAAACCAGATCCCATAAGTTCCCTCATGTGTGGTCTGTAGTATATCTCTTTGCTACCTCACACATAGACACTCTCCTAAACTCTTCAAGGGACACTGCCATAAATAAGGCATGTAAGGCTTTGATATTCCAGTTACACTCATCCAAGTTTGTCCTAGTCCAATTAACAATGGGAGTGGGGTTATTACGTTTTCTACAATAGTACTAGGAGAACTCCAACCATTCAGCACACTCAACCAAATTTGTTCATCCATAGATTTCAAGAAGGCTCTTATCCTGACCCTCCAGTAGGCATAATTACTACCATCAAAATATGGCGGGACGGACAATGAACTATTCATCTAGACAAAAGGGTCAGGAATCGAAATGATATCAATTGTAAAATTTAAGTTCGACCCTAACAATACCTAGATGAGTGAATAGGTGTAATATGCTGTATTAAAAATTAATTAACATGCAACAAGTTACAAGTTAATCATCTTTAGATGATTAAAAAATACAAGTCAATTGTCCTATGTCCAATTACCGTAGTTTGTATAATAAACAGTAAATTGTAAAGCAGTAAAATAAAGAACACTAATATGAAGACGGAGAAATCCTAATACGGGTTACAGTTCAATTCGAGACTAGCCCCACTAGCTATTGTAAACCGTGCAACTCCAAGATCTGTTGCTCATTCCAGCCTTGTGTTCTGCTACCGTATATACTATCCAGCCACCCTGCTAAACTTCCTGATCTACTTCCTGTAGCCTCCTGATCCGTTGTGCTTACAGTCTCACAATCTTCTTCCAAGATATGCCGTAGCAGTCTTACGTTCTTTTGCACACCTCTTTTCTAAGTGGAATTCCAAGAATCTCCAATTTTTGTGCTCTTCCTGCGCTTGTAGTCCAATATCTCTCATCTTCCATAAACTTGTGACGTTCAATTCAGAAAGTACCTTCTTGTGACCAATAAGAAATATGTGTTTTGGATTCCTCAATTTGATGTTTTCCCTAAAACATGGTTGCCGGATCTCAAGAGTGATATGAATGAATCAATGAATTCTATTCTTGGATATTCAAATAATGATATGAATGTGTATTGCAATGATAGAACAATGAAACAACCACCAATTTCCTTGCAAGACCCCCTTGTATTTATAATTAGAGGTGTATGAGTATTATAAGCTGTGTATAACTCTCCAAAAATGAAAATTAGGTCAAGCCGCGTAAGTAGGTCACTCGAGCAATAGCGAGGCGATAAACGGGCGAAGATGTTTCTGTTTCTACCGCTTGAGCCATGCCTGGCGACAATCTAACGAAATTTCGGCGTCACATTTTCCTTGTTTTCAAGAAAGCCATCTTGGCATCCATTTAATGAACATGTAAATCATATATAGATGCTACTGCAAACAAAATCCTTATCTAGGTTATTCTGGCCATAGGTGTATATGTGCCAAAGTAATCTATTCCTTCTTTTTTACGATACCATTTAGCTACTAATCTAGTTTTATAGGTGTCGAGTGTTCCATCATAATTATATTTCCTTCAAACACCAATTTACAACCAATGGATTTATAACCTTTTGGTAAATCAACTATTTCCTAAGTGTTGTTTGAAATAATAGAATCCATCTCATTATTTATTGCTTCTTTCCAAAAATGCAATATCTAGAAGTCATTGCTTCCTTATAGATTTTAGGATCACTTTCAGCTTGAAGAACAAAATGAATTGTTCTTACAACATCCTTCATATCTCCTTCTACTACATAAAATGAAATAAGTTGGGAATCCAATTCATCCGATCCTAAACATTTTGTTTTCTAACTCTCTTACTTCTTCGAGGTTCACTTTCAACATCTCTTGTACATGTATTTCCTTGTGATTCTCTAGAAATTGGAATGTCTACATAAGTTTCATTTTGAGAATCCCTTTTTGCCAATACATTCTCAAAGAACTCCACTTCCTTTGATTCTATTATAACATTCGTTTCTAAATTTAATAACCTATAGGTCTTGCTATTTGAAGAATAACCCACAAAGGCACACTTAATACCTCTAGGACCTAATTTAGTTATTTTAGGATCATATTCATATAGTAAGGAAGACACCCCTCACTTATAATTGACATTAGGTTTCCTACCTTTCCAAATTTCATATGGAGAAACCTTATTCTTCTTCAAAGGAATCCTATTTACTATATGACAAGTACTAAGTAAGGCTTCAACCCACAAGTTATATGGTAATCCAGAATTTGGCAACATGGCATTTATCATCTCTAAAAATGTCCTATTTTTCCTTTCAACTAAACCGTTTTGCTAAGGTGTTCGATGGGCAGAACATTGATGTATTATGCCATTTTGTCACAAAACGAATTGAATTCATTTGAAAAATATTCTCCACCTCTATCACTTTTTAAGATTTTAATTTTCTTTCCTAATTGATTTTCAACCTCAATTTTATGTCTTAAAAACACTAAAAACTTCATCCTTATATTTTAATAAATACACGTATGTATATTTAGAACAATCATCAATAAATATAATAAAATATTTGTTACCAGCTCCAGTAAGCATGTCATTCAACTTACATATATCAGAATGAATAATTTCAAGTAAGCATGTTGATCTTACTACATTATGAAATAGTTTTTTAATCATTTTAGGTTTAATACAAGTTTCACATTTTTCTAAATTATTAATGTCACATTTTATCAAACCACATTTAATCATTCTTTTCAGAGTACTAACTCCTATATGTACTAATCTACCATGCCATAAATTAAAAGAATTAACAACATAAGCAAATGATTTGTTTTTATTAGAATCATCCTCTATAGTACATTATTTGACCATTCCATTAGTAGAATATCCTTTTCCAACAAAATACCCATTATGGGTTAGCACAAGTTTCCCGGATTCATAAACAGTTTTTATTCCAGGTTTTCCTAACAAAACTCTAGTTGCTAAGTTCTTATTCATTTCAGGTACATGAAGGACATTGGTCAAAGTCTTCGTCTTTTCTGAAGTGAAAATGATTTTCACGTTGCCTTTGCCAATCACTTTTGATCTTTCTTCATTTCTCATTTGAATTTCTTGACCATCTTGAATGTCATGATAAATTTTAAAAAGTGACTTATCATAGCAGACATGGATGATTGCACATGTGTAATACCACCATCTCGGAACTTTCCCTTGGACTGCATTAATTTTGCTCACCATAGCGATAATTTTATCATTTGAATTCACTTGTCCTTTACTCTTTGATTGTTTTTTATGCCTGCAATCTCTAGCACAGTGTCCCGACTTTTCACAAACGTAGCAAGGTCCTTGAACTTATTTTTGAACTTCCCTTTATACTTTTTAGGACCAAGAGGTTTTCCCTTCTTCTTATATTTATTGGAATGTCAATATTATCCACGACATTAGCTTTCGAAGAGCCATCATAAGAGCTTTCAGTCTTACCTCTTGTCACCGATTCTTCCTCTATGCGAAGGTATTTTGTTATTTGCTACAAAGAGGAGTCTTCGTAATTATGAAGAATCTTCTTCCTAACATTTCTAAGATCTCCGGAGTTTAGCAATAATTGCTCCCACTTGAAAAGTTTCGGAAAGTTTGATCTTCACCGCTTTCAATCTGTTGACTAAAACTTGTAGCTCATGTACTTGTGACAACAATGGAATGTTATTCAAAAACTTAAAATCAAAATATTTAGAAATTAAGAATTTTTTTGTACCTTCTTCTTCGGCCTTGTATTTACTCTCAAGTGAGTTCCAGATTTCTTTTGCCGATCTGGTGTTGGTGTAGAGGTCATATAAGCAATCCAATAGCGCATTTAGAATATGGCCACGACATATTAATTCATCCTCTTCCCATTTCTTTCTTTCAGTACGAATTTCATTGGTGTCTTCTTCGTTTTCATCGGTAATAGGCTCCAACTTTGGATCAAGAACAAAAAAAATCTTTAATGCCGTAAGAAGGAATTTCAATTTGTCTTGCCACCTAGTGAAGTTTGCACCGTCGAATCTATCCAATCTACCAAGTCTTAATTCATCATCTTGATAGTAGCAAATGTTGACTCCGTTTCCATTGCAGAAAGTACGAAATATCATTTGAGAATGTTATAAAAATTATGGAGTACAACAATGGAAAGCAAAAGAACAAGAAGATGAAAAAGAAAATTGATATCGAAACAAGACTTGATTACAAAATATGTATCGTTGTCCTCAAACGATATTTGCCTCCTCCACCAAAGCTTTTGAGGATTAAATAACAAATAGTTTGTAGGATTCAAACCTAGAAATAAAGAACACCAAAAGCTTTAAGTGATTCTTCAAAAATCACGACAAAAATGTGATATAGCGACAAAAAAATTTGAGACATACAAAACGTTGTCGCAATACGTGATTTAATGCGACACATTTTTAAAGTTTGTAGCAAAGTTTGTTATGGAAAAAAAGAAGTTCTAAAAAAATATATGGAGACATAAAAAGTTGTGGTAATATGTTAAAAGGGGCAACAAATAATAAATATTGTTGCAAAAAAATGAAGGAAGCAAGACACCAAAATATATTTTGGTGGGAAACTTATGACGAAAAACTTTTATTTTTGTATTTGTGATTCAATAAGATCTATTTTTTACGACAATGAATATTTTTTTCTAGAAATTCTATAAGTGGAGGAAAAATCACTACAAGAAAATTTTCTTTTTGCCACCACACACAAAAATAGTACAGTGGTCTTTCACAATGTTCACCTCTATGTTGCAGGCTCTCATGTTATCATAGAGTCGAAGAATATGACAAAGTGCAATGCATGGGTTCCCCCGTCATGGTACACGAATTGTCGAGAGCCCTAGCTCCTCGTCCCATCCAATTTGCAAAAACCCTCAAATGGATATTGCCGTTTAGTTTTTGTAATGTTCTTCATGCTTTACTTTTATTATAGTTTGCCATATTCTTTTCTTATTGTCTTAAATTCTTTTGAAACGGTCACTATTATATTTAGACCTTTTGCAAACATTGTTTGGAAATATAAGAACCAAAAAATCATTAGGCAATATAAAAGGTTGTCATAATATGCAAAAGATACGACAAATACTAAAGATTGCGCCAAAAATATAATGGAAGCAAGGAGTCAAAACATTCTTTGGTGGAAAACTTATGATGACAAATTTTGTTTCTTACAACAAAGTGTTTGTAATGTATGAGGTCTACTTTTTGTGACAAACTTTTATTTTTTGCAGCAACCATGTATATTTTATCAAAGCTCCCTAACATATTTATAAAACACAATTAGTTTAATTTTTAAATCAATCAAACTCATGTTCAACAAAAAGATTTTTATCATTATTTTATTTAGTTTAATTCTTGTCAAATTATTTTTCTTCCACCAAATACATCACTGATCATTTTTTTATTTTTTTTTTTAACATTAACCCGTCCAAATTGTTTATAGCCTGTCCATAGTCCCAACCCAATTCTCCAAACCCAAATCAAAACGTTTCACCCCTCCCATCGCCGGTCATCGCTGTCTCTAATCACCACCCTCATCATTGCCACATCTCGTAACAAACATAAATGACGTCTAGTGCAACACTACCGTTTTGGTGGGGCCTAGTGGGTCGTGATCCACCAACTTAATTTTTTTTTAAAACAAAACTTTAGATTTATACTCCACAATCCAGTTTCTTCCTCCTACAATATCCTTTACTGTATGGAACTTGGAATTTGATACCCCTTTTGCAAAAAACCCTCACAACCTGTGTATCCACTGCCTGCAACCCTCATAATTCAATTCAACCTCCACGATTCAGCCGCATAGTTCGATTTAGCCTCCGCGATTCAACCTTGTTCCATTCAACCTGGTCCGTCCTTGACGCTAGTCTGCCAATCATGCCACCCCCACTCTGCCCATCGCCCACTGCCAATAGCCGAGTGCTAGTCCAAAGGTCAGTTTTGCTTTGCTTTGCCTAAAGTTCAATCATTATTTGACTCTGGAATTTCAAATTTCGAAATATATTTGTGATTTTTGATTGGCGATGAATGAATAGTGATTTGTGATTTCTGAATGTGGATTATACATTCATCTACTATAAATTCTGATGTGTAGATTATATATAAGTTAAAGAGAAATTCGTTTCTTTAGGAATTAAGAGATAGAGGAACACGGAAAAGAATGAATATTAAAGCAGGGAAAAGAATGAATACTAGGCATAAAATGTCGTGAATGCTGAGAATACCGAAAATGATGCTTCCATGAGCAAAACTGATTTTACATAAATTTCATGGAAACAATTCCCCATTTTTTATGCTTAGGCATATATTCTGTGAGTTCATTTTTCTTTCAAATAGAGAAATTAAGGTTGGAAGACATTGTAAACAGTCTAATGTCTGTTTCTTTAGACTTAATCTATCAGAACCCATTCAGCAATCAGCATACATTTAGTGCTTGCTTGGGTTTCATTAAGAAAGCTTGATGAATACTATTAGTTATGTGAAATGCCTAAATCTCATTGAAATTTCTAAAATATGTTGAGGACCTTGGCTCCTGCCTCTCCTTTTGTAGTAATAATTTCTGCGCCCACGTTTGGTGCCTATGACAACTTGTGTAACTAATAAACTTTTTATGAGATAATAAGATTGGATTTAACTAGAATTGATTGCCAAAAATAAGCTGAAGGTCAGATTCGATTGTGGATAACTTCTTAGCGAAGAATTCATATCTGTTTTTGACATGACTAGGAAAATTTGGGAATAAAAGAGAAAGGAATTGGCCACGCAAATCAAGCTCTCTCTCTTTCATTAAATGTCAGGGGATAATTTAGAACAATTTCAGTTCTTGTTCTTTGAATTTGAGATTTAAGTCAACAACATACCTTACTTCGACATTTAATATAGTTTTTCATGAGATGGTTTTGCAAGGCACTTTACATATTGCCAAGCTGATTGGATATTATAGACTTTGTGTATTTATTATTTTACTAGTTTGTTGCTATTTTCAATAGGCAGTTAATATCGATGGAGAAGGTGAGAATGCATGAGCAGCATTAACTGGAATTTATTCTGAAGTTTGAGTCTTGATTCAGGTTGTATAATTTGGGGTGCCAGGGAATAAGCAGCAACAAACGAAGTATCTATTTTATACTTTATTGGTTTCTTTTTTTTTCTTGGGATAGATTAATTGTATCAACTGATTGGCTAGGATGATGTGAAAATTGGAATATACGCTGAAGAAACTAATACTTTGGTCCAATAGATGGGAAAGATCAATGTTGTGAGTGCGCGTGCCTTAAACAATCAAAGGCCAGTTTTTGCAAAACAGATGACACTGAAGAGGGAATTGATGAGGCAAGGAAGTCTTGAGGAGTAATTGACATACGGTGCTGGAGACATGGCCGCGAGGTATAGAGATGTGTTTTTTGTCTCACACTTTTTACCCATTACTAAAGCTAGTTTCTGGGTGTAGCTTTTTTGAATGTCAGATAATGCTCATCTTCTCATACACAATACGATGCCTGTAATGTATGAAGTGGCAGATTATGAACATTCTTTCACATCTCGAAATAATGCAAAAAGCAACAATTACCTGGCCATCTTGTTTCTCCAAAACTACAGGTAAATGGAAAGAAAGGAAATCTATGAATCATTAGGTGAATAACTTACAGACCCTTTAAAAGAGATTTGCTTGATTTTTATGCTTTACCGAAATGAACATGTCTATATATAGATCTTTAAAAAAATAGAAAAGAGGGTAATTTGAGACTTGGAGTGAAAGAGCAAAAAAAAATCATTGTTCTTTGAGATTGCAATCTGGTAACCATTGTGATGCTTTCTACCTAGTTTTGTGAGCATCCTATTTTTTCTGCTAACATGGGTTGCAAAATAAAGTGCAACAAATAGGAAAAACCATGCATAGTTTACTATTTTTTTGTGTTTATTTTTGATATAGCATATAATATATACTCAAGTAAAAATTCTGTCTCAATGCAGTGATGTTCCAGATAAAAGCTATGGTTGAGGATATTCAACATTTATTGGCAAACGTTCATGATGGCGGTTTGCTTAAGGAAGTTGAGAATTTAACTAAAAACCTTTACTGGCTAAAGTTAATTATAGTGGTTTCTGAGGAGATAACTAGGTTACTTCGATATTTAGCGTACGGATGACAGTGTGACCATTTAATTTGTGTTGGACACATTTCTTTTGGATTAATGTTCAACTTGATATGTTTTGGATTGATTTTACACATTAATGCCCATTGAATTTAGATTGATTTTACACATTGAATTTGTGTTGGACACATTGATTTTGGATGAAAGCAACATTCATTTGATGCCTTTTGCAACGCACTTTGCGCATTATCGTATCATTCTACTCTACGGCAACATTGAAGTCCGTAACATATACCTTAACATTACGAAAGGTCTTTTGCAACGTTTGTAGTGTACTCTTAAAATAGTATTTGCAACAAATAGTTTTCTCGCAAAAAATTTATTGGAATAATCATTGCGACAAATTGATTTTTCGCCTTTTTAATTTTTTGCGACATATATGTATTGCGACGATATTATAGTGACAATTATAATGTTGCTATTTCGTACTTTTCGCTTCGAACAAATAAATTTGCCAGTTTGTCAATGCCACGAATGGTAGAAAGTTGTCGCAAAATACATTTTTGATTCATATACAATCCTACAACAAACATTTTGTTGTCAAAAAATATTTTTTTGCAAAAACATCTCTATTTACACGATTTTTTTTTTTTTTTGTCGCAATTTCAATATTTTTTGCAGTGTGACAAATATGGTGTAAAATTTGGCGTTACACCAAATTTGAAGTTCCTCAATTATGCCCATTTTGCACTTTCTTCCCTTTTACAACAAATATTTGTTTCATCTATATCATTGTTTTGTCCTTTAGAATTAATAGAGTTTAATTTAATTATAATTATTTTAATGTGATGTTTATTTATATTTAAGATTTATTTTTAAAATTGTCTAGTAATAAGAAATAATTTTTAAATTCAATGTAGTTTTTTTTATTTATTTTTCTGTTTAATTCTTTTCATTAATAAATGTAATATTTTAGTTCATAAAATATAATTTTTAATTTAATGATTTTATTAAAAATATAATTTTAATTAAGTAATTTAAAATAAAATTTGGTGTACACTATTGGAGATGGTATGCTTTTCACCACAACAATAGAAACAATACCATAAAATTCATAGCTAAACCTTAATGAGAACTCTTTTCAAAAGACTTGTTTTTGCCCATACGATGTATGGGTTTGGTTACATTGTAGGTATTGTTAGCATTTTAAATGGGTTGAGTTATCTTCCATTGAAGTATATGTTCTATATGAAACATTTTGTATTCTACATTATGTTGCTTATGTATAGTGTGTAAAATAAAATCATTAATGAAATATTCTGGAATTGAGTGATTCTCTCTTATCTATAAAAGTTGGGAAAAAACTCAAATTATTAACAAATTAGAAAAAATGCAATTAATCTATAAAATATCAATTTACTTAAAAAGGGAAAAATAAAAAAAAATGAAATTTTCGTAATTTACAATAAAATTCAAGAACATGGGATCCTGAGTATGTTACATTAGTAAAATAATAATCAATCGAGTAAAGTCGTCGAACATGAAGAGAAATCGTCAAGATTCACTTTTAAATTGTAACCAAATTTTTTAAACGGTAGTAAAATAATAAACTGCACAACAAAAGGTTTGTACATAAAATAATTGAACACTGGGTACACCAACTTTTACATACAAATTTTCACCCCATTATGTAAAATTGTTGTTACATTTACTCTACCTTAAAAATGGATCTGAACCATGCAAATATAACAATTTGAGCATTTAGTTATAAAGACATAAACACAGGACAAGAATCAAGAATTGCGATCAATAATCAAGAAAAAAGAATTCAAGAATCAAGACTATGCATTAATCAGCCAAAATCAAGATCAAGTACTCAAGAATCAAAAGAACCAATATTCAAAATTCAAGATCCAGAATCATGATTCAATATTAAAGAATTATCTCAATAAACTTTAAGGTATGTTCCACACTTTATAATTTTCTTGATGATTTGATCATCTTGGCAATAAAGTAATTAGTTTTGAAGTTTTGATATTTATAGTTCCATAAAAATTCTAGCGACGTACGTTATATTGATATTACATTTCTACAAACGCGACTCTAGACAATGTGTGAGAGGTCACATGCATATGATGGCTATAATGTGGCATCATTGAGCTTGATTAATGAGATGTTAGCATTAGCCACGACTCAAGCATTCGGACAAGCTTAGCTACAACTCTTGGTCTATAGATACTTACAATTTTGTCTTACGAAGATAATTGATTTTTGGTAATTCTCATCCTAAAAACATTAACCCCGACTCCTGCATTTCTTTTCCTTGTTTCTCCCATACTAAATTATTTGTCTATTTATTGACATAACGTCAAAACATTTACAATCAAAGCCATCCCTGCCTTGATTAGAGAAACCTTGTTCTATGCCTCTAACGTGTGTCTAAATTACAGGTGTTACAAGTATAGGAGATAAGAGACAAGATTTGTTTACACGTTGAGTTCCAACCATATACGAATGTCGACAAAGATATTGATTTTTGCCGAGTGAACACTATGTATCTAACATATTCAACTTTTCAAAACTAATCCTAAACCCCATTTCCTAAAACTTATTTTTCTTTAAATTATTCTTTAATCATATTTCATGGACCTTATAGTGGTTTCTGAGGAGATAACGTAGGTTACTTCGATATTTAGCGCACGGATGACAGTGTGACCATTTAATTTGTGTTGGACACATTTCTTTTGGATTGATTTTGCACATTAATGCCCATTGAATTTAGATTGATTTTACACATTGAATTTGTGTTGGGCACATTGATTTTGGACGAAAGCAACATTCATTTGATGCCTTTTGCAACGCACTTTGCGCGTTATCGTATCATTCTATTCTACGGCAACATTGAAGTCCGTAACGTATACCTTAACATTACAAAAGGTCTTTTGCAACGTTTGTAGTGTACTTTTAAAATAGTATTTGAAACAAATATTTTTCTCGCAAAAAATTTATTGGAATAATCATTGCGACAAATTGATTTTTCGCCTTTTTAATTTTTTGCGGCATATATGTATTGCGATGATATTATAGCGACAAGATTTGTTTACACGTTGAGTTCCAACCATATACGAATGTCAACAAAGATATTGATTTTTGCCGAGTGAACACTATGTATCTAACATATTCAACTTTTCAAAACTAATCCTAAACCCCATTTCCTAAAACTTATTTTTCTTTAAATTATTCTTTAATCATATTTCATGGACCTATAACTTTTATAAACTTCTCAACTATATGTTTCATAAATCTTTATTAAGATTTACTAAAAAATTGAGTTTTATTAAAACGAAATGGGGGCTAAGTTTCATTTCAGTCTTGACTTGGTGTCCAAAAATTTGAAGTACCATATGTCACTATGACGAACACATGATGGTTTATTTTATATTATGAATGACATCCCCTATGTGCAACAGTGAAAGAAGTCTAACCAGTGATCTGAAGCAGTGCGTTTAAAATCAATGGCCTCAATTGTGTCACATCAAACAATGTCAAACTTAATGTCATTCATAATATACATGTTGCAAAGCTGATTTGTTAATTTTTAAAGGATTGACTGTAATTTTTCATTGGAATGGTGGTAAATAAAATTATTGAAGATCAACTTACTCATTTTTAAAGGATCAACTATAATAAATGGCGGAGGAAAATTTTCAAGATTAGTTTACTCATTTTAAAGAATCAATTATAACATTTGGAGTATAGATCGTCGAGCCGTCGACAACTTCCCGGATATATTAGAACAGTAGATACTCTGCAAAAGAGTATTGATTGAAATGTCGATAAGGCTATCGACGGATTGGATTTTGATCAAAATCCGACAAATTAATGAGTAATGAATTCAGGATCTTAATCAGAAAACCCGATCAAGATTTGAATCCGATAATCCATTAACTAAATGAAGCAAATATGGATATAAATCAATCCGATCCGATAACAACTCGATCCAATTTGTAGTAATAATATATTATATTTTATATATTATCTCATAATTTATTATACATATTCATTTATTTATTTTGAATTTTAAAACTTGTATTATACTTTACACATAATTCTCAAATCATAAATAATATCAGATAATATTATAATATTTTTAATTGAAATATCTGGAAAGTTTTAATTTCTTATTGATTAAAATAAGATTAAATGAATAATTTATTTATTTTATAAATTAAACAATCAAGGGGCCAATAGTTGGAGTTATTTTCATTGTTCCCAACTTCCCACTTCCCAAATTGGATACTCACTAGAATAACATAAAATTTGCAATCTATAAATAGGTGGGTCAAAAATTGGATAAAAAGCTATATGGGCCTTTTAATTATGGAGTTAAAGAGTCGAGTAGTATAAAATTTATATTTTCCTAATTTTTTCAATTTCGGATTGAATATCCAATAAAATAGCAAATCAAATATGAATTTAATAATCAAATATCCATTGAATTATCTGATCGAAAAGGATAATTAAGATCGGATCGAATATGGGCAAATTCGACCTATCCCCGATCCATGTCCAACCCTATCGTCGGGCCGATCAGACACCAAGTGCGCCACACCCATGAGGACTCAATATGAAAGAGAAAGATGATCCTTTAAATCCGAAAGTAGTTGAGTTTCTCATTGGGTCAAATAAGAGTGATGTACATTAAGACCATTTTTGCCCATCACTTTCCTTCTCACGAAGCCGTACGTGAACGTTATTGCTCATACAACTCCCAATCAACAAGCAGTTAACTGCTTTCCTCTGCAAGGAATGCTAGTGTGGATGAATTGATATCAAAAAGAGGAATTCTTCTTCTTTTTTTTTTTTTAAAGAAAAAGAGAAAAATTAAGTTCCTCCCAAATAGAAGGCTTACATACCTCAAATGGTGAAGGATAAATTTGCTCCTTTTTTAAAAAAATATGCTACTATTTCAATATATAGGGGACTGGTGATTGCATCTTTCCTAAAAGTTCTGTTGTTGAGCAACGTTTCTCTCCGATCAAATAATTGTTTCTTAATTATTGAATTTTTCTCCATGCCCATATGGATTCGATTCTTGTTGCTGTTTCTTGAACTGTATTTCCATGTTTGAGCGTAATTCCTGATGCTGATTTCAAGAAAAAATATTAAAACCAACCTGCTTACATGGTCCCACTGCCGAGATGTCAAATCTATACCTTATCAAGCCTGAAAACATCTCCAATATGTCAATACTAATGCTTTGAAGATCGTTAAATTGTAATCTCGAAACTTTCTCCATAATAGTGAAAAAGATCACAATAATGCTTATAGCTAAACCTTCACGATAACTCTTTAAAAGATTTTAGAGGTTGGAAGTTCAATAAAATAAATTGATACTTCATTCTTTCCTATTGCTGATTATATACTTCTACTGTTTTCTAGGAAAAAACATTAATTTACTTCTAGTCCATTAAGAATACTGTTTTATAAGTGCAAGGCATGTGCGTCTCGCGTGCAACTCATTAGATTCACATTTTAAGTGATTTAAAATACTTACAAAGCTTATTAAAGGCATCAAATATTAATGATATCTTCTTTCTAATATCGAGCACATTTATTGCTAATACAAAATTTTATGCTTTCATTAATTCAATGCACTTTAGGTTCCAAAGAAGCAATTTCATAATTCTTCATCTCCTAAGCTGCCCCGGACAAGTTAAAGCTTTGCTTGCAAGTTCTTATATGTTTGTCGATCTCCATGTTCTCTTGATAGGTCTTATTTATCTCAAGATTGTGCTCGGAAATTTGATTCTAAATTTCCTCAACCTGGTCAATATGTTTTTCATGAGTATCTTCAATTGAAACCAACCCAGTTACACAACATACAGTTTCGGAATACGAAATCCATGACATATTAAGCCTGCAAACGAATTCTAAATATCATTAATAATGCTTAGAGGATCATTAAATTGCAACTTCAAAGCTTTGTCCATGAGAGTTGAATAGGTTACCATAAAACCTATATCTCTGACGCCAGTACTAATTCCCCTGTCAAAGGAGTAAAATCCTGATTTTTGCGGATTCAGATCATGTTTATGCTCAAGTGTAATAGAATTAATCTTAAACTTCCCATCTTCAATTACATAGCATTTACCTTAGCTTTACACCCGATTTTCGTTAGTGGATTAGGATTAAGGTAATTTTGTTTTTGAGACTTCAAGTTTCCAGCTCGAGAACATGATAAGCAAACAAATCTTAAATTACCATCTGTCCGCGATGAATCAGAGTGAATTCCAATGTTGTTATTGGTATATTTGTGAACGAAAATGACTTATTTGAACACTTGTAAAAAGTCAAGGACTTGGATGCAATTTGTATAAGTTGGATTTTGAGGATTAGGGTTCGAGCATGAAAAGAGGAGAAACACGGCTTCACATTATCGCTGGCCTATTGATTGGACACTACTCGAGCGACTTAATCAGAATGGCTGTCACTCGATTGTCGCTCGAGCGAGAGGTCGTCGCTCGCCTATCATCGAGGTTTCGCTCCATCGACAGATTGTCTCGAAAAACC
>CAIGRL010128366.1:0-11534 GCA_903798325.1 Fraxinus xanthoxyloides | reverse complement strand
AAGTCAATTGAATATAATAAATATCATCAATATGTATACAATGATTTACAAATGATATTATCGTTCTTTTATTATTGTTTACCATTAGTTCCAATAATAGGCTTCCATCTGAAAATTAATTAGAACATTTATCGACCTACCTTCAACATTCAACAATGAGACCTAAAAATGAAGAATTCAGCTAGTCTACTTGATTGTGCTATCACTCGAACAAGTTTAGGCGATTGGGCCAAGTCTCTTTTGAATCAACCTTAATTTGTAGACAAGGTGTAGTCCAGACTACTAGATCATGACCTAATGAAAATGATGTAATCTAATTGTTGAAATGAACTTGTGCCAAAGATAGAATTATTAGAAGAGACACGTGAAAATTTATATATAAAACTATCATAATTTCATTTTCTTCACTCCAAATCAATTTTATATAATTGATTTCTAATTCTTTCTTTTGTTAAATTATGTCAAATATTTTTTAAATTATTTTTGAGTTTCGTGTTCAATATTTTATGTCATAGAAGAGTACAGTCAAAATGTTGATTCTTCCGACAAAAATAATATTGTACTATATTAATTTTGAAAGAAACATTGTATCTTAGGAGATAAACGTCCATTTAATCGTATTAGCACCAATGTAGGAGACGAAATTTATCTTAAAGAGATTTGCAATCGCACACATCGCTTCATTTCATCTCCTTCAATTTTTTACATTTTTTTAAACTTCAGTAAGTCATCAATTTGCATATTTCTATATACATATCTTCATTTCGATAAGGCAAAACTCGATACTTCATTATACACGTCAAAGGTTGGCTGTCGAATATGATTATGCACTTATTTTTTCAAACAAAAGATAGCCAAGAATTGGAATGGAGAAAATGTTATCATATGTTAATATGGAACCCAAACTCGTTTGGATGGTCAATAAGGCCCGTAGATATAGTGACGTCTCAAGCCAACGGAACAATTTGTTTCTTACCTGAAACCCTCAATGCTAAGGAAGGTCAATCGAACCCGATCAAACTATTGGAACGGATCATCAAACTGTGTCAATTTAGCATATACACCGATTTGTTGTACCACTTACTCTATGCAAAGTGAAATTGTAGTATTAGCTGTAATTGGTCAATAGTTCAACATCACACGTTATTATTATTATTATTGGTGCAGAAAGAATTTTGTTGAGTAACTTTGAGTACAAAAAGATATAAACACTCTTTATCACTGAATTGTTGTTCTACTACTTTGGTCATACAACTTTCATTTTAAGCACTCTTTTGAAGTGATCTAACTACTCATTTTAAGGATATATCTTGAATTTCGATAGTCACTGCATGAAAATTGGGATAATAAGACGTAAAATTGTTAAGAACTGGTTTGATGCACATTACTGAGTGGAGAATGCATTTTAAATAGTGATTTGATGGAAAATATGTGATCAAAAAATAAGAAAGAATTTTAGATTTGCGCGTAATATTATTTTATTAAAAAATGTGAGGTTGAAAATAAATTTTAAAAAATGAGGGATTGTTTTCTTTGTATTTCAGTTTTGTGTTTTGAATTCATTTGGGGTTTGTGTTTTGAGTATCCATTTTGAGATTATTGAAAATGTGCTCTTTTTTGGCATTTTGAAAAAACCCAAATGCATTTTGACAATTTTAGTTTAATTATAACTTAAAACACTCAAAACAACAAATTATCGTTTTGGATTTTCTTTTTAAATTTTTAACAAATTTTCAAAAACACATTTTCGAAAATAGGAAAGAGAACGCGTTTTCAATATTTTGAAAAATTGAAAACAAAAAAAGGCTTGAGAACGATAAAGAGAAAGGACCTCTATTTTTTTTTTTTAGTAATTTTTCTAGAAGTTGTACGACGGCTTAATGATTAATATTCATTGATGGTAACAACTTTTGTTCATAACTGTAGTAATATTTTTTGATTGTTTCCTAAGCAAATTACGGTGGTTCAACGAGAGGTGGTGTTGGAGACTTGGCTTTGAAACTAAGATAGGTTTCCCATCATTTTAACATGCAATACACGAACATGGTAGAGCGACATTGATATGAAATATAAATAAACAAATATGTCTTCTCTGGCAATTTAAATTTTGAGAAACGAGTTGAATATAGAATGAAGGGTGTTTTGAGATAATTTATTTATTTCGCCTTTTTGCCCTCACGAGCACAATGGCCTGTCCAAGTACATCAATAACTCAGAGGTGGCAAAACAGAACAAATCACAAATTTTGTCACGTTCTTCCGTTTTTTATTTTGTTCAACCCGTAATTCAATGTATCAAACATGCCCGAGATATGTAATTTCTCAAAAGTCTTTCATCACAAATGTGGGAATGTCTTGTTCACGTTTGAAAAGTCATCAAACACCCAAAATCAAGAAATTTACTGCTGATTTCTGAAAAATGCTAGTATCTGATTATAAACAATATCCTTGGCTGTTTCTCCCATTATGAAATCCGCATGTGCATAATCATTTATATACTGAACATGGAGCTTGTCTTCATCATGTAATTTAAGGTTATCAAGCAAAGTCTCCACATCTTCTACATCAGAGAGTGCATCTTCCCCTCCATAACTCAGATAGATGGGCAGATCACTGGGTATTTTCGACAAATCATAAATTGGAGGTTTTGATTCCCCATAATGCTTTTCATTGAAGTCTGCATTTCCATAATCATATCTCGACAGGATTCCATCCCGAACAGCTGCAAAAAAATAATTTTTGACGTGTCAATGAGTTAATTATCTAGCCGACATCAAATTTATATTTAACCCCTCTGCGAGCCCCATTCTTTAAAACTCATTTCCCTCGAACTCATTTCCAGCCACATATTCTTTCATTAAAATAATATTGCTCGTAAAACCAAAACTTTCTCATAGTCAGCTAACCAAAATAATAAATCTCTCTATCCTGTACCAGAAATTTACCAAATAAACAAAGTTAGAATAGTGAACTTACTTTGAGCCAAATGAACTAAATTCTTAGTTGCAGTAGATTGAGGTTCATTCTTCAAGAACAGCTCAACAGTGGAGTTATTGACACAGCAGTTCTTTCCTGCATTTAGAAAATTATGAACAGAACATCAGTAAGTGCACGTTACATTTTAACTTCATTTTTTCATCTAAATTTTGTCTAGCACTGTATAATCCACCTAATCAAACAAATAATTACCTGTAAGAGAAGCTAGCAAGTCATAACAGTCAACCTCCGGGTCGGTACACAAAGCCTTGAGAAAGTTGGATACGGGCTCCCTTAATTTATAAGAACAAGAGAGAAAACCACATGTTAAGTTACTACAAATAGTTGTAGCAAAGCTGCACACGGTTTAATATCCGAGGTTCTTTACCCTTTCGGATTGAATTCCGCAAGTCCAAACATTGTAGTGATCTGTAGATGACATTAATTGAAAGAAACAAGTGCTTAAAGCATTCATAAATTACAATTCTACATAAGAAATACAAGAAAGGAACACACTTGGCTGAGCTTAAAAGTTTACCAATGTAAATAAGTAAGTTATAAATACATCATGTTTTATTTATCAAACTTAGAAATAAGTTAACTTGTTTCCACATTAATTTAAGGGTTACCTTATAAGTAAATTCCTTGTTAAAGAGATGGAAATTTTTCTACATCGTTAGCATCCCATGAAACTCAATATATATATTGTTAACATGTATAAACCAAGAATGAAAGAATGAATTATGTAAATATCTTTACTTCACCAACGAAAGCTCTTGCTACAAGAACACCAAGCGTTGTAGTCATGTGGCTCAAGTAAGCAATTGGACTCAACAATGTGGCTGATCTGACCTTGTCTATTAGTTTCCCTTCGGAGAAGGATGCTAATGCCATTAAAGTTCCCTGTAAAAATATTTTCATTAATGTTTCAGTAAATACACTTTTCTTTAGCTTTCTTGGAGAGTTTGTCAACTTTCAAGATCCTGATCTTACCATGGAATGGCCTACGTAGTGGATTTTCTGCCCGGTTTGTTTGAACACGAACTCAATAATAGCTGGCAAGTCGTGAAACACTAGATCATCCCATGTCCAATCCCAGAATTCCTGCCCGGTTTGAGTTTAGTAAGATAAAATTCTACGCGGCTAGTATACCAAAACAGCAAGCCGTAGGTATTCTAATTATACATTCTTGAAGTTCATAAACTAATATTAAAATGCTGATAGTTCTGAGTATATTCCGTAATAGATCAATTGCCATAATCATTCAAGGCTAAGGATGCATGTGATTGTTGAGAATTGTGAGTTGAAGCGTAAAATCAGGCCGTGTGGGCCGTGGTTGAGACGGCCATGTCCCTTTATTTAGGCAAGCCAGACCTAAATGCTTTCACCCCTTTTTACAAGAGGGCCCATGTTGCCAGGTCAGGCACAGCCCAGCTCTAGGACAGCTATCCGTTCCGGGCTTTTGCTATTCCAGGATATACCCGGCCATGCCTAGACCAAGCTTCTACCTTGTCGATCTGACATGTTTATACGCCTCTACTGGTCTTATTTCATAATTAGATTCTCCGTTAAATAAATAACGATGATTGGGGGTAAAAATACCGGGGTGCTAGGATCAAGAGTCACATGTCGTGTACTGAATCTGGTTCCCCTTACGTTGGAAATCCACACATCAAAGCCATTATCAGCCAATATCATCGCCAAAGATTGTTCTGGAGGATTTACAAGCCAAGTCATTCCATCCTGCACCCAGGCCAGAATTAACCATCCACAGTTTCAGTTTCTTCGTCAAAAATATAAATAAATGATCAAAGAAGTATATGTGAAAAAATAAATAAATAACTGTATGAATTCACAAGATTATAAACAAAAACATAAAAATAGTACAAGAAATAGCCAACTAACCTACTAAATCAGTCTCTGTTAGATTCTATGGCATTATACAACACGTGAAGCATCAAGACAAATCGACAATACAGGATGTGTCCACAAGCAATAATTGCAAAGGCACAACTCATAAATAAGTTCATGATTGACTCTCATTTTCTAAAATTCAATTTTTCATGACTCATTTTTAACTTTACATTTCATGAATTCCACAACTTTTATCCACTTTTAACTACATGTGTTATCAACTTTTATCAAAATCTATTAAAAATCAAATCTTTAGCAAAACCAAGATGGGCTAAATAAACTTTGAATAGGAAAACTAGGAACAATAACACATTCAATCTGTAAACCTGACTCATCTTTGGACAGGCTTACGAGACCAAACAGTCAAAAAGAAATGTGGTAGACCGAGCTCGAACCAGCCCTTGAGATGATATTCATCCTCGTCTCTGCATTGGCAAGTTCACCATCCCAAAAACATATCACCTTGGGAAATAGATCCTGTGGAGATCCTCTCTCTCACACACCGTGTCGTAGTTCAGAATCAGATTCGATGTATTTGTTAAAAAATGATAAGAGCATCTTTCTTAGAGGTTAACATTATAACAACAGTACTGAACTGTCCGGTACTAACGTGCTACTACCATTCCAGTTTATAAATAAAGCTGTACTGACAAACTAATCACCTTTTAATGCTTATAAGCTTAGCCAAACAGGTTGATAGACTCGCAAAACTTATACTTACCACAAGAACCCCATGTTGCAACAACACCGGTGGTCTATTTGGCCCACTGGAGCCACCTCCACCACGGCCAAGGGGAATTCTTTGCACGCTTAAAATGTATCCATCATCAGTTATTACCTGATACAGACATGCTTTTTCACATTAGCCCTTCAACTAGAAGGTGTAAATGTAATAATCTCAGTTTCTTACATCAAACTCGTGGCACTCGTAACCATGTACAGCAACTGCGGCTGCACAGTTACCTGCGGCATCAGACTTGTCATCCAGGCCGCGACTCGAGCCAAATGCTTGAAAAGGAAGAACTAGGAGGAAAGTGCACAAGGAAAAGAAAGGAAAACTGGACAGGCTATAACTATGCGGAGCCATTTCTTGCCTTGTTTTACGTGGTCATCTCATACCAGTGAGGTGGTCTGGGATTTTATAGAACATTGACATGTCAACGCAGTCACATTTTCCATCAGCACTCACGGATATAAAGCAAAATGAAATATACCACTGAGGTTTTTTCTTTTTTCTTTTTTCAGAGAGGTCGGTAACCCCGTGGTTGGTGAACAAGTTACATGGCCTAAAGGAATAGTTGAAAAGAAAAAAAAAATTATTTAAATTATGCTTCTTTCAACACGCCTTTTACTATGAAAGTTGAATTTGTTTTTTCTCTAAAATCTAACACGTATATAATTTTCTTACAGAAAATAACAAAAAAAGAAAAATTTATATTCAGACCTTACACTGTTACACAATACAATAACTTCTCTTCTTTTCACGCCTTCAAATACCATTCAGTCCAGTAATATGCTAGAAGGGAATTCTGCTAATTGGGATTCATCTTCTTGAAATTATGATAGAGGGCAACCACAACATTTTCTACTAACTTCGAGATACTGTTTATTGGCTAAATGAAAACAGAAAGGAAATCATTTACAACTCTAAAAATTAAGCCTGTGGAGTGATATTACACGTTGTTTACATAAAAACAAAGACAATTGGGAAACAATCAAGTATTAACATTTACAAATATATACCCAATAACATTGTTACGGTTGAGGAACTGGGTTCTCTGCAGATTCAGGCTTTCACCATATAAGTTGTGCAAAAACTTCGAACCCGATTCATCTCTCGCCCACCACTACGTGCAGGGCTCGTCCTCTTCCTCCTTTCACTGAAGCTACGGCTTGAAATCAACCTCGGAAGGCAAGACTTTGCTGATCTGTCCTCGGGTCTGAAAAATACATTTGAAGTTTTTTCACTAGTATACACAAAGTTAGTTCCCGAAACATTAGGCCTCTCGTCTGCAGATTTTGGTGGGAGGACAATACTCAAAACTTCAGCTTTCACTTCTGCAGCATCCACGTTCAGGTTACCAGCCACATTTTGATCGTCCAAATCATGATCAACTTGTAAGCTCTCCTTGAAGAGGTCAGAGAGTTTCTTTTTCTTAACTGCAGGAGATGAGACAGGTACAGACACAGGGTTTCCTACAGAAAAGCTGTGGTGGACAGGAGTGCTACCTCGAGATGGAATGAAATCTGCGTTCAAGACAGCAAAATGACAATATTAGAGTGCAATAATAACAAAAATGAAAACTAATATTGCCCCGCGACAAGAAGAATTTAGAAAATCTGATGTTGAAGTGCCGTAGATTTTGAAAATACGTGTAACAATCTCCACATAAACATCAGTTTTCTACCTTAAAATTTTCTAACAATGTGCCCACTAGGAAAGATTCACAACAATTCAATTATGAAACTTGACAAAAACTAATTGCCCCGACTTTATGGTATGTTTCAAGTCATCACTATGTCTGTCTTCATCACCAACGGAGTTGCAGGCATTATATTTTCCCCACCAACAGGCTACATTTCTATCAGTCTACTTATCAGACTCCCTCAACAAGAACAGTAACTAATTGTGTATATCTGTTTGTGATAAATGAAAATTCTGGGGACAACTCTGGTTTGGTCCCCTTTCTTTTGCCAGAAAGGGAGCTGCGTTATCTCAATTGGGACCGAGAGACTGTCGGATATCTAACATTACAACTCATGTCTTACCACCGTTAACGCTAGAGAAATCATCTTCACAATCTGAATCTAACCAAGGCTGAGAATCAAAGAAGGTTTCCTCTTTGCTACCTGCAAGATATCAATTTACATCTCCCATCAGTATCACGTATTTTACAGAACAAAGCTTCACAATAGCAGAGTATATTTGGCCAAGCTTAAAAAGTCTACTCACAAGTAAATTTTACTGATAAGTAAATAAGTTCGTTCTTAAATATTTAAATGTTTTATTAGTGAAAGTTAAAAGTAAGTCACTTAAACTCTTTTCTTTTCCGTTTCACTTTCTCATTCTTCCTTAAACTCTTTCCTTTTCCATTTCACTTTCTTATTTCTGTGTCTGTAACGTTTGCAGGGGTAGTCTTCTCTAACAAATCCACTGACCATATGATTATAGTTTGATGAGTATCAGATGGAAGTGGCTTACAAATTTCTAAACGTGACATGAGTATACAAGTTGGCTTCAACTGCTCTCATTTAACCCGGTGAAAAAATGCTTAAAACATAAATAACACCACGCGATTAAGAAAAAGATCCAGTAGTCATTCGATAACTAACTCCAGTATAACACTTTTCCAGTTTATTCAAAAATATCATCACTAATTCTGCACCATCCTTAATCCAACATAAGAAGTGGAACGATATTTATATCAATGCCGTTATTCAAAAACACAAATAGGGAAATAAAGTTAAGAGCCCAAAACTAAAGAAACAGAATTCCTAGACCTGCATTAGAGTTAACTAAACGAACTACGACTGTCATCAAGAAAATTTGAAAAATTTAGGAGAGCTAAGCAGTGTATATATCATTGTTTCTCTGCATATATGATTTCATTGTGTTGCATCTATCGTGCAGAAAGTAGGAAAACCATTCTCGAAAGGGATAATACTTCTGAATATTTCCCCTACTATTTGTCGAGCTAGATATGAGGTTCATCCAATCATATTAGAATTTATGCAACTACTTATCATATTTTAAGATGAAGTTATCAACACGAAAACTATATCTATATCCTGTTGGTAGTGTGAACTCGACGAACACTGTTCAAGCTATTACCTTCAACCATCATAATATCAATATTTCATAAATATACCTACTTGTAGACGTAAATATAATGAAGGAAGAAAAACTACAATTTGTCATTAAGAAATCCTTCAAAGTTCACAAATTACATAGATCTAGCTACAAGAAGACAAGGAAGCGCCGCCCTAAAAGGAAATAGAAAATAAAAACTAAAAAGAGATGTGGGGGGGAGGGGGGGTTCTGTTCAAATATACAAACAAAGAGCTTAAAGTTACTTATTTTGCCTTACTATTTTGCAGGGGTAGTCTTCTCTAACAAAAAGTAACTTTTAACCGCGCTCAAAATAAAATAGGTCTTTATTTAAAGAAACAGATAGAACAATGTTGTGCATAACAAGAAGCTAAAGGATGAAACTATAAATAATCCACATTACCACTTGCACTGCTAATTCAAAAAAAGGAAAATGATTTTAACACTGAAATTTAACCATAAAAATGAAAAATCCAGTAAAATTACAAGATGATGATGTTATACCAAAATCACGAAAATTATATATTGGGTTAGATTTGAGAGCCACGTCAGCAACCGTAGGATCCCGGCCGGCGGTCACAAGCTTGTCATTTTTCGAGCCGTATGACAGACGGAGTTTCATGGCGGATTCCTGGTCTTTGTGCACCGAAACACAGGAACCCATTTCCCCCAAAATGCACACAGAAACACCCCTCAAATCATTTCTTTTATCCTCAAAAGGAAAAATAGTTATAGAGAGAGAGAGAGAGTGAAGTAGAAGTGAGAGAAGGGGATCCTTTAGGGAGAAATGAATAATGCAGGATGTGTAAGCTTACTGGAAATGGAAGTTCATTAATTGCATTTGAGAAATTTTGACGCTTTAAAGCAAAGATAACGTGGGTGTTTTGTGGGTCCACCAGCAAAAATGGTGGAATTTCTGTGGTTGTGTTATTACAATTAAGCCCATTTGACCCCCCATTAATTTTTTTTTTTCATTTTCTAATTTTTTATTTTATTGTTTGGTTGGTTGCGTTGTAACGTGGAGCGGAGGTAGAGTTGGAGGTGAGGGAGACACATTTCCCTTTTCTTTTTGTTTTTAAGCTCACTTTTTAATTATTTTATGAGAATAATAGTAAGTTATCATTTTATCATCTCCTATTTTGGTAAAAAGTGGTTAATTTTTTATTTTAGTGGTCAAAGACGGAGAAATGAATGGAAACCGTTCAAAAGGGTCTCACCTGAACGTTTGAAAATATTAAGGGTAACGACTGCAACAAATTAAAAATTTGAAAAAAAATTGCTAATGTTTTGAAGATTTAGGACTTTTGCTGCAATTGTCCATATTATTATTATTACCGCACTTCGTTATTTTGGAAGGGTGAAGATTCTCTTTTCAACTCTTGAAGTGAAAATTAATAAATTTGGGACTCTATAATTATAGCTCATCTATAAAATTTCTTGTATAACCAAAATTTGTTATAGAATTTACACGTTTCATTGAAATACGTTCGACTTTAATATGTCAAAGTACCTTTTGCGTATATTGAAAATAATTATTTATTTTGAAAGTAACTCTTTGATTTTAATGACCTTTAACTTTTATTATTTAACTATTTTTAAAAGTTACTAACTTAATCTTAAACCTTTTATGCTTAACTGTACATTCTCATAGCGGAAAACAAAATTATTACAAAAAAAAATGGTATTATTAATTTTTAATCTATTATTTTAATGGATAAATTGATCAACTTTTCATTGTAATTGCATAACTAGTTTTCAAAAACAAAATCCAACCAATTCATCATGTAACTTGCATGTTCAATTTCATGAAGCCAATTTCGTTTCTTAACACGTGTTGATGCGTAAAGATTAAAGTGAGATGTGCTTCTACCAAAGCTACACGAATTCAAGTACTACTTAGCCTTTGTTTCGTACACATTAAAAACTTTATTATCATTCTTCTACTCATTTTTAACCACACATTCTTCAATAAAATAATATTTTCCATCACATAATTAATTTTTCCTTCTTTTTCAATCACACATTCTCTATCAATTTACTATTTCGAAATACATTCTTCCAAAATAATGTGGCTCAAACACACCCTTAGTATGGAAAAATTATATCTATCTTGAAGTTGCTACAATGTTGTTTTACATTTATTATTAAACTCTTTATGGAGTTGATTTTTTGAAGGTGTAGTTAAACGTAGAGAAAAATTATAAAGAAACGTTGAAAAATAATACTTTCAAAAATTTGTCATGAAAAAAGAAATATCAAATTCAATAATGTGAGATGGGGGTGGGTGTTTAATATTTGGGGGAGGATTTAACCCACCTCATGTGAGAGCGGTTGCTCTATCAGGCGCAGAATTATTCAGAGGGAGAAATGCCGATGGATTTACAAAATACCAGTGGCAAGAATTCGTTGGATTTAGACAAAAAAAAAAAGATTTAAAATAACCCATTAAAATCCGCCATATCAGCAGCTGTTAGAGGTGGCAATCGGCTCGGTCCACACTCAGACGAGCTCGGCTCGTGCTCACACAGGCAAGCACAAGGCTTGCCAACCCACGCTCGGCTCGTTGGGCCTTGGGCGAGCTGGCTCGTGCCAGAGCTCGCGCCACGTCAAATTTATTATTATTATTTTTTTAAACTATAACTACTAAATTACTAAACTTAAAAATACATATATACACACAAACATTATCTAAATTTTTTTTAAAAATATATATTTTTCAAAACAATTTTAATTTTTAAAATGATAAGAACAAGATTTTATTTGTTGAGAAATGAAAACCTAAAGAAAAATATATATAAACACATTTTGTAAACAAT
>CAIGRL010128365.1:0-11801 GCA_903798325.1 Fraxinus xanthoxyloides | reverse complement strand
ATAACCTCCGAAACTCGATTTCTTACGGCGTGAGTTTATTTGAAATTTTTTAAGTTTCAGCCCATCCTGACATAAGTTTTTGGCTCCGCCCCTGCTTCACAGTTGTTCATTCTGCGAATTAAATAATAGGAACGATCAAATATGCCATGCTGTTTGAGAAGGCGAAATAGCCCAAAGTTGTTTAGAATTAATCTTTATGTGCTTACGTGTTAAAATTGGTCCACATGATTGGCAAGGCAAAACAGTACACGGGAGTTGGTGTGGCAGTTTTGGATGGGTGGAATACACAATTTTAGAAATATTGTGAATCTTCAAAATTTTATGTACAGAAGGAAGACAAACTCAATGATAACTAGATTGGTTTTTGAATCTGGAAAATAAATCTCCATATTTATGATGGATTTCAGAAAAGGAAAGACTTTCGAATAGGCCCTTTTTATATTTTGATTTTGATAGTCAGAGAACCTTTTCAGTGCACTTGGTATAGCTATATGAGCCATGTGTACGCAAATTTACTTGCCCTATCATTAATGGGATTAAAGATGTAACGGATTTCTATTTTACCATTCCTCTTACTGGATCAGCCAGCGAAAACAGACTTTCTTATTCCCCATCCATCACTGATCCTATGTTTCAGAGGCAGTGAGTGTATATTATATATAGGTGGCTAGTGAAAATTTATGATAAGCACAGAACGGCAAGGTGGTTATATTTCACTGGAGTAATCTATTTTGTGTATTGCATCAAAATCGATTCTTCAATTGTGTGTTTTTATAGCAAAATCCTCTTTCCAGAATATTGGGGATTGGAAATCGTGATCTTTTTCCAATTGTTATTTGTGTTCTTAGTTGACTTGAAGATACATTTTTTTTCCATGCTTCTTGCAGAGGCAATCAAGGTGAACGTTGGTTTTAGAAACCCTCTTCAAATTCCTGTTTCCATCTCGAATGTTTCCCTAATATGCAAGCATTATGCCAGTTCTGATGAAAAAGATTCTGGTAAACCCATACAATGCCCTTTAATGTTCATTGTCTATATTTTTACAAATTAAATCCATCCTTTCTCCTGTAGCTCGAGTTCATACATATTTCAGCTATCATGTATGATAATTTTGACATTCATTTCAAAAATTAATTTGATATCAATTTCAAGTGCAACTTTGGTGATCTTTTTTTTCAATGATGTAGATGCAACTAGCTCAATTATTGATCATCACAATGATGAAGAGTCCAGTAAATCATCTGTTAGCAGGTGCATTAGTGATTCTTCCAGATTGCACTGCGTTGTTTTTTATTTCATTTGCTGATACCTTGACCTTTTAATTTGTAATTGTAAATAACTTCGGCTTTATGGTACAGGGACTTCAGTGTAGACACATCTTCGTTAAATTTATCAGAAACTGAAATTACCTTGGAAGGAGGTGAAACACCTACGGTGAGTTTTTGCGTAAAAATGTGGGCCAAATTTACTAGTTTCTTGTAGATATATTTGTATGCAGATATTGACCTTTGAAGATGAATGGTACAATCTAGTGGACTTTGATGAGGAATTATTTTTCTTGCTTCTTATAGCCGAGTGACTACAAGAGTACAAGTTGATCTAAAATTGTCTTGTTTTAATGTGTGATTTTAGATCGAAGGTGTCTGGAATTACCTTTGATTTTACTTTTAGATCCTATTCAATTTAGGATAAATGTCTAATTTAAAGCACGTTGTGAAAGTGGCACCCTTGGTAGACTAAGCTGTGATGTACATCAATGATGGCTGTATTACCTGCATTATCATAAAATTAGGGATGACAAAAAAATTCGTTCAACGATACCCGCTAGCCCTGCCCCAGGATTACCCGCCTAATCGGATAAACGGGGTGAGGATAATTGTTTTCCAAATGGGGTATGGGAAACATAGTACCCGTCCCGTTACCCGCCCCATTTAAATTTAATTTTAAATTTAAGTTATTTTATCTAACAAAAATAAAAGAATTATCATCATTTTTAAAGAAACATAAATTGTTCTTAACAAATTGGGAAAAAAGTAATATTTACTAACTAAAGGCAAAATAAATAAATAAACATGACCATAAATGGGCCACGGGACCAGCCCCGTCTTGCTTTAATCAGGTATCGGGACGAGGCAAGATGACAAAAATACCTAACGAGAAGAGGGTGGGAATGACTGATACATCCCATACATGTTGCCATCCCTACATAGAACCACTAGCAATTTGAGCCCCCGTTTGATGGCCGTTATTTTGACAAAAATGATGTTTTGAATATTGAATTTTTGGAGAATGTGTGGTTAAAAAGTGGGAAAAGTTTAGGGTTTACGTGCAAAATATTTTATTATGTGAATGTGTAGTTGAAAATGAGTATGAGAATTAAAATTTTTTGTTTTAAAGGGAGACAAGTAGGGGCTCAATTTACACCTAACATTTCAAATATTAATTGACCATTACTTTTCAAATATCATTTATATGTTGAAGTTTTATGGTTGTGGATATCAAAGAAAGATAGGTTGATATATTTTTACTGAAGTGAGCTTGTAAGGATAATGAAGAACTTTACCAGGTTGAAAAGAGAGAAATTTAAATTGCATTATTTTTCAATGAATCTCACCTCTTGAACTAGTGTGAGTCAAAACAAGTAAATCTCTCTGGCCTAACGCCTCACTGACTTGCACAAACACAATCACTCCCAGCTACTATCTACAATGTTTTTTTGGTTGTTGAGGGATTTGGAGTTGAGCGATGTAACATTGGCATTATTTTCTCTAAATATCTGGTTGCATGTCAATTTTCATTCTTAATTTGGCCCGTGACATTATTATTGCATCCATCTTCTCAGTTTTATACATACTTAGCATGCCTTAAAAATGAGGTACTCCACTGTATCACTTGCTATATTTTATGGTACCTACCTACCTGTCCTCTTTACTCCTCACTTTTTGTTTAACAATTTTCAGGTTCAGTTAACAGTTACTCCCAGAATTGAAGGTACCCTTAAAATAGTTGGCGTGAGGTGGAAACTCTCAGGTTTGGTGGTTGGAGTTTGCAATTTTGATTCAGACATGATAAGAAAGAAAGTTACGGAAGGAAAAAGGAAGTCAAAGAAGCCTATGAAAGATAATCTGAATTTCTTGGTGATAAAGGTATCACTTTTCACTTTCCTATGGAAATGGTGTGTTTTTCTTGTGTCAACTTGATTGAATTTGGCATAACTCTGACACTATTGTTAATTATGATTCGTCTACAACTTGCTCGATGTTCAGAGTCTACCTAGGCTAGAAGGTGTTATCCATCACCTACCTAGAACAGTTTATACTGGAGATCTGCGCCGCCTCACTTTAGAGTTGAGGAATCGATCAGAAACTTCTGTCAAGGTATGGTTATTTCTTACATTGGGTTTTTTCTGCCTATTCTCGTAAAAACATGTTGGATACAAATTTTTCTTTCCACTTGAGGCTATTACTGTCATCCCGCAATCAATCTGAATAGATTCTGTTGGGTCAAATCGACTGATCTGTCATGGCTGGTATAAGAGCCATTATACTAGGATCCCTGTCTTCCATTTTTCTCAATAATATCAAACATTACTAAAACCATTTAATGATGTATTCTGGGCATGAGAAGACTCTGCCACGAGCTTATCATATACGTCAATCCAATCGGATTGTTGGATATTTGTCCAGTTTTATGTGCCAATTTTCAAAGTCAAATCAAATATTGTAAACAAATGGTAAGACTGCTGAATGTTATGGGGATATTTATATTGTTGGAATGGAGCTTATCATTGTGCATTATCTTCTGCTAGAAGTACTTAAATTATCTATTAGTCGTGTACTCCCTCCAGCAACATGAATACTTCATTGTCCAACTTAGCCAAGAAACGTGTTTATAACATGAAATATCGTCTGATGGAAGTTTTCTGGTATCTCACTACGATACACAGGTGATGCTTGTATATAAATTCAATAGGATAAGTCCTGGGCATTGATCTCCTGAGGCCCTTTAAGCATAATGGGAAGTGTTGAGATCCTGTTTACTTGGTCAGCAATCAATGTACTTGTGATGTTTTCAAGTGGAAGTTGATAACTGATCCAAAAACTAAAAAATAGTATTATACAACTTCTGGATCATACAGGCCTCCTTTCCAGATTAGTACCATTACAAGTGTTTCATGAATATTATTTTTTGAATTCTAATTATATTAGTGTCAAATAATAAAATTATCTGAACATAACTTTATTTGTTCTCCAAAGACTTCAGACAGGCTGTATCTTCTCTCAGATTATTTCCTTTTCTAAGGTATACACAACTATAGAATTTGAAACAATTTTGGGAAATCACTTTATGCTATAGTTTATGAATCTTATGATCATGCTAAAATTTTAGAATTTTGCGAATGTCATTTTTTAATATTAAAAAGGGAGATTGCTTACCATTTTTGGGAACATATATTCTTGCTGCATCTTTGACTGACTTTCTGCTTATGAAATATCGCGCTTTGGAGGTAGTCTGGACTGTAGATCTTGTGAAGTGACATGGTGGCAGTTACTTCATTTAATTGGACGAGAGAGATGCAGGAAAATTTAAGGATTGCAAAGTGGCATCTAGCTGCTTATGGGAAAGAGTCCTACTTTGTCCCTTCCTTTTTGGCCAACGCATCTGGTTGTATCAATCAAACTTTAATGGACGTATAACTTATCTGGAGGGAATTATATGAGTGATTTCTCTTGTTCTGTTACTTTTATTTAAACATTGAGGACATGTTGTACTTTATTTTTATCTCTTTGCTTCTATTTTTGTTTTTAACTTTTCCCAGAGAAACTGTTCCCCATATCCAACCCTTTTTCTTTATCAAGGATAATGATACTTGCTAATTCCTGTCCTAACCTTTCACTTGATCAATAACTTGGAGAAGGAATTGACAATTTAACATAAATACTATGGGGGTTATTTTGTTCATATCATGATGCCCACCAAGATTGGATGAGGAAATAATAGTCTTATTCACTTTGTGGACTATGTTCTCATTTGGCAGAATTTGAAGATGAAGGTCAACAATCCAAGATTTCTTAATGCTGCAGATCAGGATGTCATGAACATGGAATTTCCTGCTTGCCTTGAAAAGCTGGCAAATTCAACACACAGTAGTGTACAAATGGAGACCTCCAAATCATCTAGCAACACTTTTCAGTTCCCTGAGGTTACTATGCCCTGCCTATCTTAATAAGTTGAAATTTGAACCATGAAGTGACTGGGTTTCCTTGTTTTACTTACTTTGCTTCTGTTTTCCAGAACGCATCAATTTCTGAGAGAAAAGCATTCATGTGGCCCCTTTGGTTTAGGGCAGCTGCTCCTGGAAGCATTTCGTTATATATAACGATATACTATGAGGTGGAAGATTTATCAGCCGTGATAAGATATCGCACATTACGCATGCATTATAGTTTGGAGGTATGTTTTGAATGGGATGTTGAGTTATTGATTTTTATAGTATTCACTAATTAACTACAACTCTGCAACTGTATATCAGTTCCCTAAATTTCAATGATTTGTCATATAGCACAAGATTTATGTTTAGTTGTTAACTGGATCATGTATGATATCTTGATTATCTTCGTTCATTTCCAAAAAAATACGAAGCGGTGAATATAATATTTTGTTACTTAAATTGACTTTACTTGGACAGATGCTTATTAGTTTGTAGCTGAGTGCTGACTATCTTTTAAGAAATCAGTTAATTATGATAACAATTTTGAAGATATCACCTAGATCATTCATGTATCTTGTTCACAAATCTGGTCTTGACATCGCAATTTTATCAAATTAAACAATGTTTTATAGGTGCTGCCATCATTAGACGTGTCATTCAAAATTAGTCCTCGCCCTTCGAAATTTCAAGAGTTTCTTGTGCGGATGGATGTTGTCAACAAGACCAGTTCAGAGAGTTTCCAGGTCCACCAATTATCTTCTGTTGGAGATAAGTGGGAAATTGCTTTGCTTGAACCTATAGATGCTATTCCTTCGGAATTTTTAATGGCTGGTCAAGTTCTTTCATGCTTTTTCAAGCTTAAGGTTTGCTTCTACCTTTCATCCAATTGATGATATGTATTGCTTGGTTTTTATGATTTTGTACTTTTGCCTGCAGAACTGCAAGGCACGATTAACTGCTGAAAACATGGTATCTACATCATCAGAAAAAGCTGATGTTAGATTGGGTCATGGTCATACGGGAGGTTTTCTTGATATATCCAGCTCTCCTTTAACCTTGTTTAACCATTATGAAAGATTGCATGAAGAAATGTCCAATCAAGTATGCTATCTCTTGCCATGTTAATTAGCCTTGTTAAAGGTTAAAAGTGAATGTTTATTTTGTTTGAACACCATAAACTGTTCAACAAATGGTGAATTTAACCTTAAAATAGCTATGAAGATGGTTAGCGATGAGTGATTGATATTTTTTGATTAGTGTGTGTCCTTCTGTTTTATAATAATGAAAACAACTAGCTAAAAATGTTTTATTAACATGTGGGATCGAGGCAAAAATGCAGATATATCGCACTGTTACTTTATTTTTTTGAAATCTATTGCATTGTTACCTTATTATTTCTTGGATCTCTTTTCTTACATGTAAGGAACATCAGAATACAGTCGACTTCATCTTGATATCTCAGATGCAAAGTGATAGCAACACTGAGATGCCAAACTCCATTAAAGTGTTTTCTCATCACACATGTCATTGCAGGTATGTTTCCATGTTTTTGGTCCTCCATGATTAACTTGTAGTTCATCTGGTCTTTCATTGCTGATAATTGTGTACTTAATTATCTTACTCTTTTCCGTGTTTTTACTTGTGTACTTAATACAGCATTGCAAGTACAAGCCCAATATGGTGGCTAATGGAGAGCCCTCGGACAGTAAAACACGACTTCTCAACTATTTTTTGCGAAATAAACTTGAGCATGACTGTCCACAACTCTTCAGAAGATGATGTGTCAGTCATCATTAACACTACTGATTCTACGACTACAGTCAACTCAGTAAGCAGTCCTGCTCCAGTTTCAGGAAATGAAGTGGGATGGCATGATTTGTCTCATCTGACTGAAATTAAAGTTTCATCAGATGTTCTAGGAACTCGAGTCACAAAGTCACTATCACTCAAGAGTGTCTCACCGTTCATTTGGTCTGGAGCAAGTTCTACTCGGTTCGAACTTAAATCCTTGTCGTCTGCTGAAATTCCTCTCCGAATTTGTGTATTTACTCCTGGGACTTATGATTTGTCCACCTATTCATTGCACTGGAATCTTCTATCCTCCAACAATAAACGAGACAATCTGAATGAATTGGAACCATCATCAGGTACATGTCAGGGGTATCCATACTACATTACTGTGCTGCAAAAAGATTAAGATTTTGGCCGATGTGAGTTGTTTGTTTTGTAGTAATTTTATACGTCATGCTTGTAAAAATTTCGATGATTCTACCTATTTTTATAGGAACACAAATATTTAGAACAGTGACAAAATTCTTTTAGATGAAAACTGAGAGGCTGATAGTTCTCCCTCTACCATGGAATTAACTAGAGTGAATGAATCGAGATGGAATTTGTGGAAAATTTCCATTGTACTGATTGGCGCAATTGTCTTTGTTTCTTTCGTTCGAAGAAACTGATTGTTATGTTCGCTTGTATTAAATTTGGAGGTATGATGGAAAATAAGGAACCAAAACTAAATTTTTGTCATTTATTGAAATTTATTGGCAATATCATTATGCTTGTTTAAATTTTGGCTTCTAGACTTGTGTTGACTTGTATTGTTTATAACTGTGCGTTGATTAGTTCTGCAGGCGGTCCAAAATTTGTACTTCCTTGTTTTCCTCCAATTTTCCTTTGGGTCAGTCTTATATTTCTAGAATGCTCAAAGGTCATCGTTTTATATTTGTTTTAGAAATATATTTGGACCAAAACTTTGTCTGACTTCGCTAACTTGTTTTTTGTTTGTTCCTATTTCATCTTCTCTCGAGTCTCTTCTAACTTAAGAAATAAAAGATCGAGAAGTAATACCAAATTTTGTTCACTGTAGCTACTCTTTCCATGTAGTTGCGGGTGAGGCCGTGCTCGGGTTGGGTTGCAGAGTTGGGTGCATTTTTAGTAAGCCCTTGTTTGGCCTTCATTTTTCTGGATCTACATTTTTTTTTTCAAAATTTATTTTTAACCACACATTCTTCTATAAAATGATTTTGCATATAAACTCAAGCGTTTCCTTATTTTTTCAATTATACATTCTCCAAAAAATCAATATTTCAAAATACAATTTCTTATCCCCTGTTCGGTTTTGCTAAATGCAAGAATTTTAGTAGATTTTCATAAAAGTTCATAAAATGTGTATTTTGAAAGGGATAATTTTACTTGTACCTATTTTTTTTACCGAATTGACAAGTGACCGCTAATCAATTTGGTAAAAGATTATGTAAAATGTTAGGTACAAGCAGCACAATCGTTTTAAAAGTTTTTAAAATAATAATGTAGAGACGATCTTAGCTCTAGCCAATGTAGCTCTACCGCTGCTCCAACCGACCCTTGCACGGTTCATGCTACTAGGGGCGGGTTGCCACGTGTCTGAGCTGGCCCGAGATCCTATTTTGACTGATTGAACAACTTGGATTTTTTTTATTTTTATTTTTTGCGTTCTTTTAAGAATATTTATACATGTTTGTCTGCATAGGAACGTGTATGACTATAAATTAATTTAGAAGAATTCTAGAATCCTGAAAGGTCTCCATTTGCATGCCAAATCTTTCATTATCATTAATTTAATCGTATTCAAATTTGGCTCACGGTTTCATTTGGTGCCGGCTAGTGCTTATAATTGATTTTTAGGTTGTTTATTCTTATTCTTCACTTAAATATTATCATTTAGTAGTAGTTTTGTTTTAATCAGTTTGGTAGACTCGATACTTACAGAAAACCAGAATGTCCAATGACCAGTAAGGATACGAGTTAATATTTTATTATTATTTGTAATTTAAATTATTTTAATGGCACAAGTGTTAGGATATTAATGATAATTTCGATTTATTTTGCTAAAAATTAATTTTTTTTATAAATTTTGATAATAGTGTATGGTGTGTTATTGAAAAGTTTATAAAAATTATAAATCTCATTAAACGTGTTGTTAAAATTAATTTTTGACTTTGATTAATATTTTTATTAATTGTTTAAGCAAAATCAAAGATAGGCTAAATATTTTTTAGTTAGCTTATTTATCAAAATTTAAAGGATTTCTTATCTGAACATTATGTGACATTAATTTGTTAAGAATTAATGAATCATTCGTTCGATCGACACCAATTAATAACGTGAAATAGGCAAAAAAAAAAAATTAAATTAAGAAAAAACGTGTGATTTAAGATAGTTCACTTTCAATGCTAGTGTTGCCGTAGAGAAAACTATATTAGGCTTCATGAATTCAACAAACTTTGAAATGGAATAACTAAACATGTTAAAAAGGTATTTAGATAATTTTAGCCTACTTCTTGCTTGTAATTAACTTTTTGGACTTATAAATAATTACTTATGAGATGATAATAGAAAATAGGATGACACCATCAAGAAAATACTATCGATGAAATTCAGGTAGAGGAAATTAAAGAAATGAACTCTATAGCCCAAAATACTTTCAAGAAAAGAACAATTCATCAAATTCAATCAACTTCAATTTCCACATAATAATATATACAATAAACAAACCAATTACAAAATGGCACTCCAACTCCCTCTGATAATGAAGTATCCCAAATGTGCTCTCATGTCAACATTGATGGGCTTCAGGGTGGGGGCAAGAGGGGCGACCTCACTCAAATTCAAGAAAATCAAAACAATCAAAAATATGAATTTTCTAAGTAGAATGAACTATATTCAAGCATTTGTCTGACTATTCGAGTTAAAAACTATGTCAGTCGTCGATTCAGGGTTTGATTTCAATTTGTCATATCTTTTTTTCGCTTCAAAATAGTTGCCAACTTCATATTTTGTTTCAAAGATTTTTCGATGAAGCGATTAGTACGAAACAAAATATCAAGTTGGGCAACTGTTTACGGGGAAAAAAAGATGGGTGACGAAGTCGAAACCAAAACCCCAAATTCAACGACTAACACCGTACTCAACCCTCGACTAATCATCTACTTCCATGGCCGGATGGACAGGACGACAATGAGTATAATAATCAACAACAAAATAATTGCAAAACAAGTCCATTTCCTAGTGTTCTTCTGATGTTTTCTTGCCACTTGAAGCTGTTGAGTTCCACCTCTAACAAAAGAATTTGCCCTTCCAACTTGACTTTCAATATCATCTAATTGTTCCCCTTGGCTCTCCACAAGAACAGCCATGTCCAAGAAAACTTGGTGCAGTTCCCTGAGATTCTTTTCCATTTCTCTTACAGCATCATGCCTTTCCTGGATTTCCATAATGGTGTCCATTACCTGTCCTCTTCCTTGCTCCTGTATGGCCTTCTGCAAGAAGGTCTCGCTCTCACCTGTCTCGATTAAGTTGTCAAGAATTTTCTCATCGGGATTTTCACCAGTTACCGTGTAGTACCTGTGGAAGATAATTTAAGTAAATATATTTTGACGACTATCTAGAAGTTTTAAACTTTTAGATGAGATAGTTCAATAGTACTATCATTCATGTGAAGAAATTTGCATAGAATTTTGGAATTTTTTTAAATAATAAAAATGGGTCTTTGAGTTTTCGAGGAGACACTGGCATTTAGAAGTTTCTGGGCAACATAGCGTTGCTTAAAGAAAATGAATCAATCCTACACGCGTGTTGAATATAATTTAAACAGATGCAATTGTCACCTCTTTGAAAGCTACACTTTTAGACGAGTTAGTTCAACCATACCTTCTTTGCACCGTCTCCCGATACTCGGAAGCCATTCTTTCCCTCAAATTCTTGAACCTGTTCATTATATCCTGAAGTTTTTTCCTCAGGCCATTGACAACAGAAGTTCTTGTCCTGTCTGAAGAACTTCCAGGGCCACAACCTGGAATTCTCCTATTATCATCATTGGACTTGTCCAGAGCATGCAATCCTACCTTAATCGCTTTGGCCTTTTTTAATGATGTCGAAACATCATTATCCATTTTCGCTCGAAGATTTTTAACTGCTTTGGCATTGTGTAGCGTTTTGCTTTGCTCGTGTGCCGCCTGGAGCTGGTCGTAGAGTGCTTCCAGGGCGTCGAGCTCGACTTTTATAGAATCCACGTCTTTGAAAAACTTTTCGAGATCGACTCCACCTAAATCAGTCATCTGAATGGAGTGGGACTGATCCTGGCCACCGGAAAATGATGATGACAAGAGATCATTCATTTTTGGATAATCTGGTACACAGTATTGAATATGATCGAACAATACAATAAACAAGAACGACTTCTTTTCTTTGGTCAAGCCCAATCACGCTCTATACGAATTGAGGAGCTCAAGAAAAGGCTGTGGGAGTATGCTAAGATTTGAGGGAAAAAGATGAAAAATGGAATGGGAAGTTGAAATTATCAAGGGGATGAGGTTTGATTATATGGATGATGGCTAGGAATTAATTAAGTTTGATTAATGGGTAAGAAAAGACTTGTCAAAATAGTCACAATTCCTGTATGAAAAGAAAGGAAGTATCAAGGAAAACACAAGGAAAAGTTGAAAATTCAACATTCTCATTCAACAAATATATACGTGTACTTTTACTTGTAAAGATACCAAACGCGTTTGAGGAAAAACCTCCCCCCCTTCTTCTTCTTCTTCTTTTT
>CAIGRL010128359.1:0-15184 GCA_903798325.1 Fraxinus xanthoxyloides | reverse complement strand
AAAAAAAAAAAAAAAGGTTTGTAATTAACCATCTTTTTCGGCTAATTAACAATTGGCCTTTAATTAAAAGTATAGCACGTAATTTGCCATTATGGAAATTAATTAACATTCGTTGGCATAAACCGAAAAGTAATTTAGAGTGTGTTTGAGTCACATTATTTTGGAAGAATGTATTCTGAAATAATAAATTGATAAAGAATGTATGGTTGAAAAAGAAGAAAAAATTATTGATGTGATGAAAAATTTATTTTATTGAAAATGTGTGGATAAAAATGAGAATCAAAATTTTAATGTGTACCAAACGGAGATCCAAGAAAAAACCTCCAATTCGGGATTTTGAATATCAGCAAAACTGACTTATAACGGTAAAGCATTAAAAAAAAAAAACTTTCAAAAAAAAAAATATAAGGAGCAGGAAGAGAATTCAAAAACCACTTTTTCTACCATTCAACATTTCAATGGCCAAGAAACTACGCTTTAAATAAATTAAAGTGATACAAATTCTCCAGTCAAATGCTTTTCGAACAAAAGAATTTCCAAGCCGAATCTTCTACAGAATTTTTTTGGTTTCAAGTATTTTTTTTTTTTCCACAGTTAGCTTTCTCCCAAAGCCATCTTCTGTTATACGAATTCCTTGCTTATAAATCCTGGGTTTTGCGTATATTTGCTAAAGATTGAAGCTTTTCCGTTTGAGTTGCATTTTATTGGTAAGTTTTAAATGATATTTTGTTGGGAATTGCAACATTTATTTGCTTTATTTTTTATTTTATTTTTTTTGAATCCATATGCAGAGTTAGTTGGGTGTGGAATAAATAGTGATAAGTTTCATGACGTTATAGAGACAAATTAGTTGGTCACACAAAGTCTAATCTTTCATTTATTCTATGGCGCAGACAATGTATTAGTCTTTGTCAAGGATCAAATTGTAGTGTTGTTTCCAATTGTAGAATATTTGGTTGTCTTATGTTATTCTTCTTTTCTTCATCTATTTAAGTAGAAATTTGATGGTTACATTTGTTATTCATTATATCTAACTCTTTTGCAGGATTTGAAATTGATTTAAGCTAATAGCATAGAAATCCTTTCTTGTGTGAGAACTCAATTCCTAATGGAAGAAACAATGAATGAGAAATCATTCAAAGCATGGTCATGGCCTGTAGAGCAGTGCTTGAAGGAGTACAAAGTGAAACTTGAAAAGGGTCTGAGCAGCTACGAGGTGGAAAAGCAGAGAGAGATATCTGGTTGGAACGAGCTCCAAAAAGAGAAGGGGAAGCCCCTTTGGAGACTTGTTCTGGAACAATTTGATGATATGCTTGTCAAGATCCTTTTATTAGCAGCATTAATATCATTAGTTCTTGCTTACTTGCATGGGAATGAAACTGGAGAGTCAGGGTTTGAAGCCTATGTAGAACCGTTTGTGATAGTTTTAATCTTAATCCTTAATGCAATTGTGGGTGTTTGGCAAGAGAGTAATGCTGAGAAAGCACTTGAAGCTTTGAAGGAGATGCAATGTGATTCTGGAAAAGTGCTAAGAGATGGATATTTAGTGCCGGATCTGCCTGCAAGGGAGCTTGTCCCTGGTGATATTGTAGAATTGCGTGTTGGAGATAAAGTACCAGCGGATATGAGAGTCGCAATTTTAAAAACTTCAACCTTAAGAGTCGAGCAGAGTTCACTGACAGGGGAAACAATGCCTGTGATGAAAGGCACCAATGTTATTTTTATGGATGATTGTGAATTGCAGGCCAAAGAAAATATGGTTTTTGCTGGAACAACAGTTGTGAACGGTAGCTGTGTTTGCATTGTTGTGAACACTGGGATGCGCACTGAAATAGGCAAGATACAAACTCAGATACATGAGGCCTCATTGGAAGAGAGTGACACCCCTTTAAAGAAAAAACTTGATGAATTCGGTAATAAGCTTACAACTGCAATTGGCCTTGTTTGCCTCACCGTATGGATTATCAACTACAAATATTTTCTAACATGGGAGCTTGTAAATGGGTGGCCTACAAATTTTCAGTTCTCTTTTGAAAGATGCACGTATTATTTCAAGATAGCAGTTGCCCTTGCAGTTGCTGCAATACCAGAAGGCCTTCCGGCTGTAATAACGACTTGTTTAGCTCTGGGTACAAGGAAAATGGCACAAAAGAATGCAATTGTGAGGAAGCTTCCAAGTGTCGAGACCTTAGGATGTACAACTGTTATTTGTTCAGATAAAACAGGGACCTTGACAACAAACCAGATGTCAGTGACAGAGTTCTTCACCTTGGGGGGTAAGACTTTGGCCTCTAGAGTTTTTCATGTCCAGGGCACAACTTATGATCCTAAGGATGGAGGTATAATTGACTGGAATTGCTATAATATGGATGCCAACTTGCAAGCGGTGGCAGAAATATGTGCAATCTGTAATGACGCTGGGATATCTTGTGATGGCCGTGTGTTCAAAGCAACAGGACTGCCCACTGAGGCAGCACTAAAGGTCTTGGTAGAAAAGATGGGGGTTCCAGATAGCAAGGTGAGGAACAGAATCCGTGATTCACAGCTTGTGGCGAACTATTTGATTGACCGAAACACGGTTAAGTTAGGTGAGCAATTATTTGTCATAACTTACTTTCAGCAGTTTTTGCAGTTATGCTATGTCAATTTCAGATTAGTGGGTTTTTATCTCTCTAGGGTGCTGTGAATGGTGGACAAAACGATCAAAAAAAGTTGCAACCCTTGAATTTGATCGTGTTCGCAAATCAATGAGTGTTATTGTCCGTGAGCCAAATGGACATAATCGCCTTCTTGTCAAGGTATCTACATTTATTTTGATTGTTTTGATTTTAAATTATCAATTGTTCAGTTGGTAAAAAAAAAATGAGAGGAAATAGTTGTGATTTAGATTTCTGATTTTATTATTTTCATCCATGTAGTTACTTGGAAAATTTTAAGAACCAAATTCAATATTCTTAAACTTTCAGAAGAGATTCACAATTGTTCAGTTGATTTTTATTCATTGTGGTTCATTTTACAAAGAACCCCTCGTGTAGTAGTTGATTTTGAGCTTCCTTAACTAATGTAGTTCCTCTTCACATTGACTAATTACGCTCATGCAGGGTGCTGTTGAGAATCTTCTGGAACGTAGCTCCCACGTACAACTTGCTGATGGATCAATTGTTCCCCTTGATGAGCCTTGTAGGCAACTATTGCTTCTAAAGCACTTGGACATGAGTTCGAAGGGTTTGCGGTGCTTGGGTTTAGCATATAAAGATGAATTGGGGGATCTTTCAGATTACTATACTGCGAATCATCCTGCCCACAAGAAGTTGCTAGATCCTTCCTGCTATTCCTCGATAGAAAGTGACTTAGTTTTTGTAGGGGTAGTTGGTCTAAGGGTGAGGACACTAAGTTCATGAACTTCAGCATTACATGTACTCATTATTAAACACAATTAATTATATTTATTAGTAGTCCTGATCAAGTATATTTGCAGGACCCTCCTCGTGAGGAAGTTCACGAAGCAATGGAGGATTGCAGGGGAGCAGGGATCAAGGTTATGGTGATAACTGGAGATAATAAGTCAACGGCTGAAGCTATCTGTCGAGAAATTGGGTTGTTTTCTGAAGGTGAGAATCTCCGAGGAAGAAGTTTTACCGGTAAAGAGTTCATGGCTCTTTCTTCTTCACAACAAATTGAGATTTTGTCAGAACCTGGGGGCATGGTTTTCTCTCGAGCTGAGCCTAGGCACAAGCAAGATATTGTGAGGATGCTAAAAGAGATGGGGGAAATTGTTGCTATGACTGGTGACGGTGTCAATGATGCACCTGCCCTGAAACTTGCTGATATTGGAATAGCTATGGGTGTCACTGGAACTGAGGTAATGGAACAAACTGTTCCTTAGAATTTGACTACTACATCTTTACCTCTATTGCAATTAACTTTACTGATTCTCAACTCTTACATGGCATGAAGCTTCTCACAATATGGGGTTTAGATCAGGTTTTATCAAGGTGTCAGTGAACAATATTGAGATACTTTGATGGATCATAAATTGCAAGCTATATATGTGGCTGAATTTTTCTGGCACTGTGAATAAATTATCTTTACTAGTTCTGCACCTAAGCATTTGTTGTCTAATTAGCCTAATTTAAATCATAGGATCCAGTTTCTTTTATAATTTATAAACTATGTTCTATTTGATCTTTTTGGACTTGTGTTAAGTTTTTCGATTCTGCTGCCTCAAAATCAATATTTTAGGTTGCCAAAGAAGCTTCAGATATGGTCTTGGCCGATGATAATTTCAGAACCATAGTTTCAGCTGTTGCAGAAGGTCGTTCAATCTATAATAACATGAAAGCATTTATCAGGTACAATTTTTTCAGAAAATTTTATTACATAAGACAACGACACTGTACAAAGTCAAGGTACTTCTGTGGACAAGCTGGCTCATGACGAGAAAACCATCTAACTTCCATCACAGGATTATAAGCAGAAAAAAAGGGGACTAGTAATTTTTTAACATTCTGACATCCAAGAAGATAGGAATATCCAAAAAAATTCTTCATATGTTGAAGGCTATCACTTTACAGGCATGCACCTTTGGTTCTGTGTTAAATTTGTAATAGTCACTAACTGTTTATGAATTTTTCCATATGCAGGTACATGATATCGTCAAACATTGGGGAGGTTATATGCATATTCTTGACTGCGGCTCTAGGGATACCAGAATGTATGATACCTGTGCAGCTGCTGTGGGTAAATTTGGTTACAGATGGCCCACCAGCTACAGCCCTTGGATTTAACCCTGCTGATGTTGATATTATGAGAAAACCACCCCGGAGGAGCAATGATGCTCTCATAAACTCTTGGGTTCTCTTCCGGTATATGGTCAGTTACAATCACCATATCATATATCCCCTAGATTTTAGCGTGGCTTCTTGATTATCCTCTTGCCAGTTACCTCCTTTTGGCTTAGTTTTGTTTCCTTCTTTTGATATATCTTCTTTTGGTCTCTCAATTTCACCCTTGTTTTTTGTCTTTGATCCAGTACCATAGTTTACTACTTTAAGAATTGTGATTTGTGCCATATGTTTTTACATAGCATACAATTCCGCATGTGTTCAAATGTAGCAGGCTCTTGCTTTCTACTATATGTACCGTAGAACTTTTTCTAAACGTCGGGGAAAAGTAAACTAAACATTTGGTTGCATCTCACTATATGTCGTTATGCTGGCAGGTGATTGGTTCTTATGTTGGCATTGCTACTGTTGGCATCTTTATTTTGTGGTTCACACAGCCATCATTCCTCGGTATAAACCTTGTGGGCGATGGGCATACGCTGATTGAACTATCTAAGCTTCGCAACTGGGGGGAATGCTCATCATGGTCAAATTTTACTGCAACTCCATTCACAGTTGGAAATGGCCGTTTGATTACGTTCTCGGACCCTTGTGATTATTTTTCTGCTGGTAAAGTGAAGGCAATGACTCTGTCACTTTCCGTTTTGGTTGCGATTGAAATGTTCAATTCTCTCAATGCCCTCTCTGAAGACAACAGCTTGATCCGAATGCCACCTTGGAGAAACCCTTGGCTTCTTGTTGCCGTGTCATTCTCATTGGGGCTACATTGTCTTATACTTTACGTTCCTTTCCTTGCGGATTTGTTTAGTATCGTCCCATTGAGTTTAAACGAATGGCTCCTGGTCATCTTGGTTTCAGCTCCCGTCATATTCATCGATGAAGTTCTTAAATTTTTGGGAAGGAGAAGAAAATTAAGAACGAAAGTAAAGAAAGCATAATATGTCAGCCATGAAGATCCCTCAAAATTATTTCAGATCCAGATGATGTATGAATGCTCATATCTATGAGGTCGATGAAAAAATATGTGCAGCATATGTTATCAAAAATATCCACTTGTATGATTTTGAACAACAAATTTACAACAGCATAGGCAATGTTAGTTCTTTCATTAATTATGACTTGTTGCAATTATGCATGGTTCATGTATTTGCATGTGAGCCTCATGTTACTTAGAACGTCATTTATAGGGCAAATATCTTTATATTTTGAATTACTGAGTTTGTACTAAATGAGTTTTATCTCAATCACTCCATAATCCATGTACTACGAGATTAAAGTAGGATTCCAACTTGAATGTTTTTGGAGTCTCCCTGCCTAGGAATGACCATTACAATCAGATCTATGCATTCAGGTTGTGTTTGATGCACCAAATTAGACCGTTAACTATTAAATTAGAGTATATATATATACTGTGTAGATGGTATTAGGGTCTTAAGCTAACTTAATAACATGTTACGAAGTGACGAGATGGGGGTTTAAGTCGGATAAAAAAGATAGTGCAAATAGCTTTCTTTTAAATGAAGAATTTGTCAAAAAAAATTCCACCTTAATTTACCCTTATACCATGTACCTGGTACCATTTCTTCTAATTTTAAGCATAATTTCTCGTACGATATAATCCAATGTGCCAAACATAGCATCAGACCACAACTATGACGAAACGAAAGCTCTTCAACCTTCACAACATTCTTCATTGAACTTCCTAAGAAAATTAAACATATATAATCAATAAAAAAGGGACGAGAGTATCTAATTACAGATGCTATTTATCTATTACAAATAATTATCAAACTAAAATTCTGGAACAACGCCTTCATTACAGGTATATCAGCAGCAGCTTCATATAATGGGATGTGCTTGGTGTACATGATAAATGTACATAGGGGTGTCAATAACCCTCCCATGTACAATTATTATGTATACCAAGAATTTTTCTATAATAATTTACTACCAGTAATAAAACAATTGGGGTTCTATTAACTGAAAAGTATGCAGAATGAGCTACTGATAAAAAATAATAATAATAATAATAATAAAATAAAATTACAGATAAGTTGGACGACAACCTCAGTCCTTAAAAATTGGAATTTTGATGCCTGAGAATGGATTCCGAAGTGAGAATGGGATTGGTGTCGCCATCCAGATTAACAAGATACGCTGTGATAATTCTCCATTTAAAAGTACGAGGACTGATCATGCAGCACATTTAGCTGAGCAAGTATCCTGGCAGCTAAAGGTCTCAAGCTGTTGTTTCCCCTTTGCATCAAGTCAATCAAAGACATTTGAGCCGAGGGTCCATACTTTTGTTTGATTTCTACCAGTCGAAAAATCCTTTCTAAAGAACTTAAAACCTTCTCCTGCAACCTTGGAGGAGGACTGCTAATTAATTTTACCATCACAGGTAGAGCGTTTGCTTCAACAAGCACCTTGCTACCACACTGCAGCCTTTCACTATCAATTAAAGTCAGGAGTGCATCTAAAGCAGCTTCACAGGCTCCAGGTTCTAGCTGCCCTAGAACTCTTACAAGAGGTACGACTGCACCAGCCTCTAGTAGACAAAATGAGGATTCTACTGTACAAATTCCTCCATGAACAGGGCAACATGCCTCTGGTATAGCCGAGAAGCACCAAAAACCCTGATGCCTTGGGATTCGCCTACTCAGCATAGGAGAACTCACTGAAAGCTGACCAAGAGAAATTGCAGCTTGTCTTCTTGTCAGACTGGTCCCCACCTCTAACAACTGCACCAAAACTGGAATGATCCCAGCTTCAGCTACTTTCTTCTGTGATTGCAGGTTTGCTGGAGCGGTTAAATGACATATGGCTCCAACAGCATTCTCGATCAACTGACTTTTTCGGTGAAAGCTATTCTTGCCATCGGGAAGAAAACTAAAAATTACAGGAAGACCTCCTGATTCCAACAGCCACCCAGAGATTTGTGTGGGATCAGGAAGGTGAGCAATAATGCCCATTGCATAAGCAATTTCTTCCTCGTCATCAGAAGTCCTCATGACATTGAGTAATACCTCAATTGATGACCGTTCCACATGCACCAACATTGCATTGTCATCATTATCTTCAGTCACGCAATGTAACAGCTTAACAGCATTTGCCCGTAAACTCGGATTATCAAGCTCACATAATCGAACCAACACTTGCACGGCTGAGTACTGCAAAGACAATCAAGTCGCCAAAAGTCAGCACTAACATGATTGCATCCAATCGATGGCATAAACTTGGAGACAATAGGAAAGAGTGGTCATTTGCATTACAGATGTAGATATTGCTAAAACAAAAATGATGTCGCGGATGAAGACGTTGAATGCAGTAACATAAGTAGGGACCAGAAACAAATCAGGAGCAACCATAACTTGTTTTTGATAATTCTCAGTTTCAAAGAGTACAATTTCAGATAAAAATCACAAGAAGAAAGATTGACATGGCTAGTGTTGGCATTTGTCTTATATAACAAGCTTGTCAGAAGAAAATTCATAGCATGACTTGAACATGGTAAACTGTTTGTCTCTAATTTGCACTAAACTTGAGCAGATTGAGAATTTACCAATCTCCCATCTGGTAATTCATCAACATATAACAAAACAAGTTATATAGTCTCTAAGTCAAATACTGATCAATTATTAAAATTCAATTCAAATGAAACTTTCACGTTGATTGATCTTAAGAGTAAGTCTGTCAATGTACACTGACAACGGAAAGGAAACTTATATACTCTAACCCACTTAAACAAAAAATAGTTAAAGGGTGAATTCGATATGGATCAAATCTTTGGCACTTGTAACTGCAGATTCGAGAGATGAACTTTTGGTCGTCAGCCCAACCGTTTAACCATTAGGCCAAGGACTGGGCCCTGTTCCCCATTAAAAGCATCCTTCAGTTCAACGAAATGACAAATTTTACAAATTTGATCGTTCTCTATGGAAATACACCTAATTGGCCTAAGGTTTTCTGTGAAGTAGGATCTCAAGTTCTTATTATGCAACTGCCTTTCACCATTCACTCCTCAACAGATTTGAATTAGGCAAAGGTTGCTCTTCCTAGACCAGTGTTTTAAAAATTGGCTCAGGCATTGAATGGAAAAGGGTCAAGTGTCAAAAGGTACAACCGGGGTCAAACTAGAAGTCAAAATAAATAAATATTTATTTATGTACTAAAAAATGTTAACGATATGTGGTTAAATTTTACATCACCAATTCAAAGTAAATGCAGATTCATGATTGTTAACATAATAATATTTGTAAATTTGCTTGAACATCTCAAAAATTAACACCAATTTATCCAAATTATTTGTTTGATCAAAATTAGAATGTTTCAACAAGTAAAAAAAGAGTGCTTTTGTACAACTACATGATATGGAAATATGATGAGTGAAGACTTAAAAACAGGAGAATTGTTATTGCAATTGGCTGGGGTTTCGTGAAGTCCCACATCGAAATTAAAGAATTGGGATGAGAGAGGAAATAGCTATAAAAGGAGCAGCCCATTGTGTAGGAAAATTGACAGCCTTGGGGTGAGCCTGTTCCGAGTCATTATTCTTTGGAGCTTGAATTCTTTTTCTTATTAAAAGAACCCTAAAACAAGGGAAACCACAGCCTGTTCAGCCGGTTTATGGTGGAACCAACCGAGTGATTGTTGTTTTACCAGTTCTTTTGTGAACATTTATTATCTCATAAGCAGACTGTATTTTGGTCCGGTTCATGGTTTTCCCGGTTGAAGCAGCCATTAGGGGCCGGTTTTAATGACATTGTCCAAGATTACTCCAAGAATTTGATGCACGCTCTCCTTAGTGCTCACTCTCTTGCTTCATAGATTTTTTTCGAGTACTAAGTTGGACTTGCAGCCCCTTCCATAGGTTGTTATTCTCCAAACTGGCTCAGTAGCGGTTGCTGAAGCCATTTGGGTTGTAAATTGCACTGAGAGCTTCACTCATCTTAAAAGGCGTTTGATTCAAAGATTGTTGATCTGTCTTGAAGAAAGAAATCCACGCTAAAGGCAAAATTTTATTCTGAGCAAGCAATTTCAAGGGGGAGATTTGGTAGGGTCGTGTATGCTTTGAAGGTTTATAAGAAAAACTCATACACGTGAATGGAGATTAGAATTTCCGTTACACAAAGAATGTCTCATACCAAACTCTTGGGAGGAGAAATTCCCAACATGCATTTATAATAGTCTAATGCACCAATTCTGGAGAAGACAAATCCCGTAACATTCTTAATTCTAATGTCTCTTTTCAACCATAGCCCTTGGTGTCCCTCAAAATTCTTTTTGTTGTTAAATATTAGTTAATATATTTATGGTGGCATACTATTACGACCTAGTACAAGCGGAATTGAGTAGAATATACAGAGAACAGAAAAGTAAAGCACGCCCAAACTTGCGTGGTTCAGCTCAAATAAGCCTACATCCATAGGTGAAGACTAATAAATCCACATGAGAATGGGCATTACGAGGATTTCTCACACTATCTCAGGAAAATCCATAATTCACCCCAACTATCCCTCTTGGTGAGAAAAATCAGTCCTAACTACCTCTTTACCATATCTTCATATATGGATCAAGTCGCTAAATGGACGATAATAAATAAGCCGAGTCGTTATCAGAGAGGTTGTAATCTCCCACCTATAGAGCATAGAGAACCGTGTTCAGTCACTCAAGCTAGGTCTAACAGCCTAATTTTTACTTGAACTAAATCCAATATTCACCCATTGTAAAGACTGCAAATCAAAACTGTGGCTAGAGTCATAATTTATCTGAGAATGAAAGGCATTTTAAACACACAGCGCCAATGCTCTACAAATCCTAAATTAAACACCAACACATTATTTATTGATTTTCGAAAGCATGCAGTTGAATATGCAAGAGCAAAAAGAGGGAGTTTTTACCTGTCTCAGTTTTTCCCTGACTGTAGTACCAGAGGGAGATAGGCACATGGCATATAACGCCTGGAGAATGTTTTCCTGCACAGCTGGTCCTGTTAAGTTAATTAACGAAAATAGTTTATATATGTCCTCCTCGGATTCCAACATCAAAACCTGTGATTCTCCCGAATGTTGAAGTGTCGTTGATTGAGAAAGGTTCACAAGAACAGCAGCTACAAGTTCCCTCAAACTTTGAGATGATTTGTGACTGAAGAGAATGTCAAGCAATGGACGCATTATACCTTTTCTTATCATCTCCTGGCTATTCTTTCGTAATTTTGACAGGTTCAGCAGGGCTCCAATTGCTACTATTCTCATTTCAATGTTATCATGTGAGATAAAGACAAGAAGTAAATCTAAGACACCCTCTTCAACCAGAGATGATTTATTATGATCAGTTAATTCCATCTCTCCCAAAGTTTTCGCCATTCTGATCTTCACATCCTCATGCCCTGTACAGAAAAAATGTTTAAACTTTTCAGGTTTTATATTGCCAATGGCCATGGACTAAAATAGGCAGGTGTAGCGCTAACTAGTAGTGAGAGCTTGAATACATTTTCACCTAAAATATCCAAATTCAAGTCCCCAAACATGAATTTCAGACAAGACAATTGGTTAACTTTAGCATTCATAACAATTATATATGCTGTCATTTTCTTTTTCATAAACTAATCTTCAACTTTAGCATTCATAACAATTAAATATAATGTCATTCTTTTTCGTAAACCAATCTTCAACTAAAAAGATCTATTAACAATTTAGTTGATCCTGGTAGTATCCAAACAATATTTAGGTGGCTTTTGCATCTGGGGTCAATTTTCCATGGCTCAAAAAATTCTCAAGGTCAGTGGAAACTTTTGGAACAAGATAACATAATGTACATAGATGGGTTCGAGAAATGTTACACGTTAAATCTTAACAACAACTATCTGTAGGAAGAACTGTGCTTTAATATTGAGGCAAAAAAAAATACACTCTCACCTAATTCTAGCTACTTAAGGGTATGCCTTATTTACATTATATTTTTATTTTTAATACATAATATTTAAAGAAGATTAAGCAACGTAAAGAAACAATGAAAATTTGAATCATCTCTTGTTGTGCATCTAATTCTCCAGTGCAGATTCTCCATATTAAGCTCTAAAACTGGATGGGCGTTGACAATGCAGTTACTAGATAGGGAGGTGTTATTTGTTGGAATATTGAGCAATCATGATCACCAACATTCCCCAGTAAATGCTGACCACCAATTTTGAACTAGAAAAATTATTAATAAAAGGGACAACTTCGTATTTGAGCACAACAGTTGAAAGCCACACAAGCTTTTTAAAAATTAACCAGAACAAATATCTTATTCTTAATATCTATTCTTGGAAATGATATCTCAGCGTGCCAAAGCTATTATTCTGGTTAAGTTTTTGAAATCTTAAACTTGCCAACAAATTTCCAGGTAAACTCTGTCAAGGTCGTTGCATTTCAATGTAATATAGCTATCTACAAATTCCGGATATTCCTGTGGAGAGTAGGACCCAGAAAACATAGAGAACAGTAGTTATGATTCAATGGTCAAAGGACTGAACCTGAAGAAAGACGCTGCAGGAGGTATTTAAAATAATTATTCTTTGCCATGAGGATAACATTGTCATCGGAGAATGAAAGATTGTCCAAAATGTTTTTTGCATATCTGGCAGCTTGATTGTCAGCACTGCTTAACATGGTGACCAGAAGAAGTATGCAGCCCTGGACATTTCCAATGCAGTCGCGGACAGATTCACTTTTTGAGAGTTCCAAGAGTAATGCAACTGCTAATTTGCCTTCCCCAATGCGACGTCCAAGAGACTTAGCAATAGATTCCATGCCATTGCCAGCTCTAGCAATTCTTTCCTGTAAAATGTATCATCTTAGGACAAGTATAAAAAAAATGTCAACTACACTCATAGATGAACTACTGTTCTTGAACTGAAAAGATTTTCTTTTTAAAATATAAAATAAATGTACTAGTAAACCAAAAGTAGCAGTAAAACCCAACATAAATTAGGCAATCTTCCACAAGTTCAACGACTTCATCTGAATAAAATATCAGTTGCTAGCAGCACTCAACCCGATTTAACAAAGCCTTCACACGTACTCATTTGGGCACGTTTAATTGCTACGAAGGCTGAACAATGAATTCAAAAGAATCTGAAATTTATTATTTGCTCAATTCATTTCAGTAAAGTTTCACGAATGACCAAATATTATCTCCCAGCATGCAATTTGTTTGAAAGGTACCTACGTAGGACTTTAGACCACAAAGAAGTATAAATTTGCTGAATTGTAATGAATAAGAGAAGTACCTTGGCATCATCATTATCCTTTGCCAGCAAGCAAAGGATGACAAGAGCACGCTTTCTGATATCTCCATTTTTCGCATGAAGGAGCTTAGTAAGACATGGTATGTAATTCTCCAATACAACCCATTCTCGGTGCATTTCTCTTTGTTCACAAAGATCTTGCAGCTGTTCCAGGCATTGAAGCACTTCCTCTTCTTCTCCTGATGATAGTCTAGATTTCAAGGAAGCGACAATGATTATGGTGTTTCTGTCCTTCCATTCTTCAATAGATTGCCTTAGCATTTTGTTAGACCTCAGCATTGAAGTATCCAGCGGAGTCAAGGTCATGGGACACAAGTGACTATCTTGATCTGCCAACCACTTCTCTATGGCGCTCCTCTCATATGTATGTCCTGAAGGAGTTTCCACAGGATCAACCATTACTTCTTTAGTGATTGGGCAATAAAAGGATTGAAGAGGTTCTAAAGGCCGATTACCTAAAGATGTTCTCTTCATTAAGTATTTCTTTACTCTATCCTCCAGAGAAGAAGCGGCATCTGCCCTTTCTAGCAAAGCAATAATTTGATCCATCAGTATGGCTTCAGCCTTGTCTTTCCTCAACCGTAAATTTTCTATTTCACTCTTAAATTCTTCGAGCTCCTTTTTCAATGCTGCTCGATCAGTTGGAACTCCAACAGCCTCTGCAATAGAGACAAGCAAATTATTGGCATAGGAGCGATCAACATTCCTTTCCTGTATTCCAGATTCTATTTTTCCTAAAATCTCTTCTTCCGCAATGGCATCCCTAAACTCAGCATTTCTCATGTCATTAACTAGCTGATCAACATCTTCTCTGGTCCCCAGTGAAATATCTACAGAAGCTAAATGAATGCAACTCAGTGCATGGGTAATCTCTCTGGTAATGTCTTCTATGCGCTTAGCGATTGACCTGGAATTCACAAAAAGATAAAATCGGTTTCTCTTCCTGCAATCGCCAATTAGTTGTTTAGCAACCTTCGTCTCCCGGTAAAGAATCTCCACAAAGTTTTCCAAGCCTTTTGAATCACTAATATCCTTCCCATTCAACTCCCGTAGGAGAGGAATGATGCGATCTAGGTAAGATGAGAGTTTTTGAAAACTCTTCTCCTTAATGAGGACATTCTTTGAAGTAATTGATACCTCAATGATGGCCTCAATAGTCTGGGAAAGGAGTTCCATTATCGGACCAAGAGACGGATTAGTTAGGACATCCATTACCATTTTCTTACCAGCTAATGACTTTTGTGGACAAGTATCATGACCAATCCCATGCTAGGAAATCCACACAACTCAACTGAAGAAGCTATTCAATCCCATTTACTATACCTCAAATTGCCTACGCTGGGAGGCTCCACTCCTGTATGCCAGAATTTTAATTAATCGATCAACAGGCCAAGCAATTGATTAAGCACATTACATAACAATATGTGTGTGTGTGTGTGAGAGAGAGAGAAAGAGAGAGAGGACTAAAAGATAAGGGTGCATAATTTTCAGCTTTTCCCATCAACCAAAGGGGTCAGTGAATCCATAAGAGAAGGCGATGATCAAAGTACAATTATATATAATTATACTGATAAAAATCAAAATTTCCAAATATTCTTCTCATCTTCTTCACCACCACAACAAGAAGACCAAAAAAGTCAACATAAATAATAGAAGCTGACCTGGGCACCCTCAACACTGGAAATCTTTCCCAATGAAGCTGTGAGTTGAAAATGATCAATCGTGACTGGAAAAGTGGACACAAGAAACTTTGAGGAAAGAAACATTCGCTCAGCAGACTTGTGCGAAATTTCAAAGAAAATGTCAAGAAAAAATGGATGTTAATATTCTAATTCTTTGAAGAAGCAAAAAAAAGCTTTCTCACCGTTTGATATATTTTTCCCTCCCTTTTGCTAGGTACAACTATTTGATGCACAAAAGGTGGAAAACGTTTTCTCACCTAATAAGTGAGAAAATATTTTCCACCTTTTTTTTTTTTCAATGGCAACCAATTTTATCAACCATTGTAAAAAGAATTTTTATTTTTGTTGACAATTTCTATGCAAAATAA
>CAIGRL010128350.1:0-13971 GCA_903798325.1 Fraxinus xanthoxyloides | reverse complement strand
CAACAAATATTTTTGTGTCAAAAAATATTTCACATATGAAGTTATATGAGGAAGTCAGAAAATTGGTTAAGGTTGATTCTTTCATGTATGACATCAAGATGGAATTTCTTGTACCTAGCATGACAAAATTATCAGTTCCGCCAATGAAGATTAATTGTGATAGAGATGTTAGTTGGTTTCTCTCTTTGCATGACCAAGTTCCAATTTGTGTAACCCATGTGGAAAAGGATTATGTTGATGATCAACAAGACATGGAGCTTAATACAATTCAAGAGAATCATGAATACAATTCTAAAGCTGTTATAGATAATGTGGAAGATATGGATGAAAGCAATATGCAAAAAGATAAGTCTGGTGACAATTATATGGAATTGTTATCTCCATTTAATAAAAATTGTGAAAATGATTGTGTGAACTTTACAAATGATGGTTACTGGGATGGGGTGAAAATAGTGTGTAACAATCACGAAAATGATTTTCATGTAATGAATGAAAACAATGTTATTCATAATACACCGTTTACATTGGCATATGAGATTATTAGCATTTCACAAGTTGTTGTTTGTCCAAATCCTTATGGAACATTAAGCGTACATGTTAACTAAAAGGATCTCCAGACTTCACTACAAATGCTTGCTTTAACAAACTCTTTTGAATTTAAGGTCACTAAGTCAAATTAGAGTACAAATGTAGTAGTTTATGTAAAGGAAATTTGCAAATGGCGTTTGCGAGCAACACGGTTGAAGGAAAGTGATGAATTTGAGATTCGAAAGTATTTACGTTACCATAATTGTTCACTGGATGTTCACCACAAAGATCATAGACAAGCTAGTTGTTGGATGATTGGAAAACACATCATGTCGAAGTTTTTGGATCCCAACGTTATATACAGACCTTCGAACATTCAAAATGATATTCGTCGGGAGTTTGACATAGATATAAATTATTATAAGACTTGATTGGCCAGAGAATGTGCTTTAGAGCTATTAAGGGGTTTACCTGAACTTAGTTATGACAGATTGGCCAAATATTACAATATTCTGAAGAAGAATAATATTCCCGATATAGTAACATTCATTGAGGTTGATAATGAGAATCATTTCAAATACTTTTTCATGGCCTTAGGACCAAGCATACGTGGTTTTTACTCATCAATGAGATAGGTCATTTATGTGGATGGAACATTTCTTAAATCTAAATTTCAAGGTACGTTACTGTTGCCATGTGTCAAGATGCAAATCTTCATATATATTATCTTACATTTGGCATTATTGATTCCGAAAATGACGCATCATGGACTTGGTTCTTCAATAAATTGTTTCAAATAATAGGTATGTTGGAAGGGCCTGTTTTTATTTCTAATCGCAAGGATATCATTCATAAAGTTATAAAGATTGTTTATCGTAATGCACATCATGGATGGTACATGGGCATCTACAACTTAACATAAAGTCCAATTATCATATGACTGATATTCTACCATTATTCATGGCAACAACAAAGGAGTATAGTTTGATTCATTTTGAAAAATCAATGGCAAATCTATAACGTAAAAGTTCCATAGTTGAAGAATATCTATAAAAGAAAGTTGTGTATGAATTTTGGTCTTAAGCACATTTCAAAGGAATTCGTTACAATATTATGACAACTAACAATGCAGAATCATTGAACTTGTTATTGACGAATGCTCGTGAGTTTTCGGTACTTGCTATGGTTGAGTAAATCAGAAAGACTTTACAAAAATGGCTTTATGAGAGATATATTGAGACTGAAAAATGTGTATCTACTCTAACTCTACCTATTGAGGATAAAATGCGTACAAAGTATGATGATGCAAAGGGATTAATAGTTGTACAAATAAATGAGTATGAGTTACATGTGGGTGTTGAAAATGAAATGCTTATTGTTAATTTCAAGGCAAGAACCTGTGCTTGCAGATAATTTAGTTTGGAAAAGCTTCCTTGCAAACATGCTCTTACTGCAGCGAAGTTTAACGGAATATCTTGTTACAGTTTATACTCGACTTATTATAGCACTAATTGGAAACAACATATGCCAAATGTATATATCCAGTGGCAAATGAGGTTGACTAGGAAATCTCGAATCAAACTAAAGTGTTACCACCCTTTTTGCATCGACGACGAAGGGGACGAGGCCGCGCATGCTGGGCTCCGTCGGAATGTCGAAGCAGTTTAAGAGTTCACTTCGCCGGCAGCCTGGTTCGTCTTCTTCATCCCATCTCCCGCCTTTTTTCTTTCTCTTTTTGTTTTGAAATTGGGCCAATTTCTACTTTTACCTGTAATAATGGCAGTAATGGAGTGAAGTTCCAAGTAGTGGTCGATGACTCGATCGGCGGTAGACTTGGATCCGAAACCACTTAGGTCGGCGGCACCGATCAAGTATTTCACAGTTTCAAGCATCTATTCAAGAATTTGTGTAGTCAAATACATGCGAGTGAGCTAGAGAGAGAAAGTAGTACAAGTAAAATTTGATTTTGTACAGTTTTTGCAGGAAAAGATAGAGAGAGATACATGGGCTATATGTATCAACTGGTTAGTGGTCTGGTTAAGAGGTAATGCTGGAGGGAAAAAGTAGGATTTTTATAATGATGAATGGTGGGGATTAGGGAATCAATTAAGATAGGATTACATCTTTGTCATTGATTGATAAATAATAATTATAATTTTTATATGATTTCACTTTTAATTATTTTACTATTCATTGATGGTTATATCTCAACTAATTAATTCACTTTGTTTGGCTTGGGTTGCAATAACACGTCTAAGCCTCGTTTGAAGCCTGCTCTACTTGTGCATTTATATATATATTGAATAATTTTTAATATTATTTAATTAAATATTAATAAATGAACTCACTCTTAGAATCACTGATTGTCGACGTTGATCGGTCATGTCTCCTCGAGCAGAACTTGAATGCTGAGTCTGTCCTTGGAGGTGGGTGTGAGATTTGCTGGCATACATTTGGATTTATAACCGCTGCACTTTTATTGAAAACACATGAACCAAACTTGCTTTTACTAAAACCCTAGGTTTGGTATAAAAATCTTTTACTAAAACCCAAGGTTTGGTAAAAAAAATTAATTTTTTAATACCATTTTTTTGGAACCTGTTTCAAACAGTGTAGTGATTTCTATAAACTTTTGATTTTAATTGAAAACCTTTGGGCTAATTCGCATAGATAACCTCATCTAAATCACCAATTAAGAAAGTTGTTTTAACATCTAATTAATCCAATTCCAAATTAAAATGAGAATTTAAGGTAAGCAAAATTTTGATTTTGGGAATTGGTTTCTCACCCTTCTGTTTTGGCGTCATTTATCAAATTGGGCGGTGTTGGGGGTGGAAGTAGGGGGTGGAGAAAGGAGTAGGTGGGGTTGGAAAAATGAAAAATAAATAAATTCTACTTTTGTTATTTGTTGTAAATATAGTTGTATTTGTGAATGCCTTTTATACCTTTACAACATGAAAAATGAAAGATCTTGTCGAGATAAAATGGAACAACAATTGTCCTTAATACTAAAATAATTAATGTCTAAACATAAAATTCAAATAATCTTCTTTGCAGTGGTAATAACATAATAATATTTTTTCTCTAATTCTAATACTAAGCATAAAGGCAATGGCAAAAAGTATGCGCTTATAGATAATGCAGTAACCTCTGCTAGTTTTCAACGTGCAGATCAACTTCTCTATTTTACAGTGGTCTACTTTATTTAATTTCTGCATATTTATATAAATATAAGATTCATATCTGGTATTGAATACCCAAGAAACTAATGAAGTAGACATAAATTTTGCAATATTTCTTCAAGTATTACCTTTCATTCCATAATGATATCAAGAGTCATCATGGCATTATCCGCAAGTCAAATAGCCAATTCCACTATTGAACGTTAGAAATTAGCTACCAACACTCAGATAATTATTCATGTGGAATCTTTCCATTGGGTCTCCAATATTTCGTTCTATAACGAAACATCCACGTGTTCATTTAAGTGTTACCACACTTTAACTTTTGAAATTAGCTACTTACTTCACAAGTAAGAAATGTCAAACGTGATTGTCTATCCATGATAATGATATTCGTATCTTGATATTACTTACAACCATGGATGATTTAAGATCTAGTCATATGTAATTTGTATCTCACAATCATAACTCCTTGCAATTAACAAATTAACAAAACTTAAATCTAAGGATTCTATTATTTAATTTATTAAAACAATAATTCAATTAAATAATAGATCTTGCCATAAATATGCGTCAATTATATATTAAAAATGTTTATGTCCAAAGTTGATTGAATTTAGGACATAACACTTGCATCGACTCCATCTAAGTATAATTTTACATTGGATGGCAGATTCTGAATTGTTTGTATGGGAACTCGAGGATTAAAACAATCTGAAATGGTGCTCTGCATACAGGATTTCTACAAAAAAGTATATTTGGTGGTCTTCATCCAAATGAAAGGAATATTTTCTGTTTAGGATTAGGTGAATTCATATTTCAGTGTAAGATGGGACGACCAAACAAGTTGAAATTTCTTGATCAACTAAAGGTTATACGTGGAATGACTTTAAATTGGTAGGATGTATTTCACCTTGTCGATGCCGACTCCAGTACCTTCACTTCCTTAGCCAAAGACTTTCCTTTACAAAAGAAATTTCATATTCACAGGTGTTATTAATTTCGGATCACGAGATAATGAAATAAAGATGAAGAAAATAAGAACACAAGAAATTTTGAGAAGGGGAATTCATTATAATCAATAGTTTTGTGTTTACAATATCAAGATTTCAATAATTTTAATTGAAATCTAAACTCTCAAGAATATTGTACGAATGTTCTCTCACTTTTCTTTTATGTTATAATATATTACAAGTCGTGACATGTATATATGTAAACCCTAGAGACAATTTGTAGGAGAATAAGAGTCCAAAATCACGTAAAAAAAGAAACAGCCCTGGACCGGATAAACTTGTCGCTTGAGCAATAGGCAGGCGACAAACTCTCAGGTTGTTTTCCATCGAGATCGCTCGAGTGGCCAGCTAGCGTCAAGTTTGATTGCTAGCAAAGGAATTGTATTTCTTAAACAAGGAACCACAGGCTGACTAGTCTTCCACCTTGTGTAAAATTGCCATTTGTTTAGTTTCTTTTTAGAGTTAATTATATTGGAGATTAGTATTAGGTTTAAAATGTGTTTCCATGTTCGACCGACTTCTCATTCATCTTCTGCGTGTTTGGACACAGTATAAATTGTGTTGTCAATTAATTTTGGTCGATATTTGCGATAATAAATTACGCTCGCTCTATGCGAACATATGCCACTATCAGCGATTACTTTTTAAGTCAACCTCAGATCCCGTGATAACTCCAATTAGGATCAGATGTACTCAACCTTGGGCATGAACAATTAGTACACAAAATACACAAATACAAAATTGCCAAAAGAGCAAACATACTACAAAATTTCACCAGCTATTCCACGAGTAAAAATCATTATTAAAACACTTGAATAAGAATATACAATATGTAAAATATGACTTCATAATCAATAAAAGAAGAACACGTAGACTAATGAATGAAACGTGAGAAGCTAATAAAATTTAGTTAGAAGTAACTGTCACGTGTCATTAAATAAAATGACTTTGTTACCTTTTAGTCTCATCGAAATATATAAATAGATATAATGGGGATCAAAGTGAGGAATGCAAATTTGAATATACTCCTTTCAAATAATCATTTCTCTTCTTGCTTTTATTTAAGCACAAATTCAATGAGTTTAGGAAGGAAAAATTTTAACTAGATGTGAGGAATTTATTAATCTCAATAAATTGATACTGTCCGTGGGAAATCTAGAACAAAAATAACCAAGATCTCAATATATTGCCTTGAAGGTATAACCGTCAGAAAAAAAAAAATAAAAAAAATTAAAAAATGAGCCGAACAGAGACAAGTTGAGATGGAATAAAAGTACTAAAAGCTATATAATTGAAATTTTTGACGATAGCCATGAAGGTAGTGATATTGATTCGAAGAGGTAATGGGAAGAGTTTAAGGAAGAGATCAACACTGTCATTAGCTGATCTCACATAGAATGGGAGACAGTGAACTCACAGAAAAATAGAACGAGCCGCCAATAAGCCAGCACTGGAAAATCCCTTCTGAATTGAATATATTGATTATAAGAATGAAATAATCTATCCTCACTATGATGTTTTGATCAGTGAAATGATAATACCTAATAATTGCTTTACTCACATGCTTGTTGATAACTAAAGTTTTATTCTAGGATATATGAACTTTGGCAATGTTGACGGTAGATCAGCTTACAATGGAATCTTGGGAAAGCGTGCTCTAAAACAAATGAATGCGGTAATATTCATTCATCATTTATGCGCGAAATATTCGACTCCTATTAGAGAAGCTTGTATAAAATGTAACAAAGGGATCATGTAATCATGCAACCTTAGTTCTTTGAGAGAGGCAGCCTTACAAACCCCTATAACGAATAAAATAATGACGGTTGAAATTACAAATCTAGTGGAAGAGAAAGTTGAAGTTGATGATTCAATCGACCCTCGCATCATTGAATGAGCACCCCGAAGTTGCAACAATTGAAGAGCCAGAAAGCTTTCTCGTTGACAAAGAGAGTGCAACCAAGGTCTTAAAAGTTGGCAGAGATTTGGTTGAACCTATGAGAAGCATGTTAAAAGATTTCATAAATTCGAGTTTCGACGTGTTATCTTGGAAGCACGCTGATATGAATGGAATTGACCTAAAAGTGGCACGCCACACTCCGAGAATTTATCCAAAAATAATGACTAAAATGGAAAAGAGACTGCCAATGAACTCTGAAAAATATGAAACCTTAAAAAGTAGACAAACTATTGGATAATCTAGTTCTGGTCCCAAAAAGCAATGGCAAGTGGCGACCTTATCAAGACTTCACATCATGACATACTACTCATTAGTAATGATCTAGGACATTGTCATCAGTAAAGGAATGGTTGGTACAACAGTGTGATATGAAGGACAATAGAAAGGCTAACTATGTCGTTGGCATTCAGATCCTTAGAGATCGAAAGAACATGCGGATAGCCCTCCTCTCAACCTTTATATATTGGTAGAATACTAGTTTGATATGCAATGCAAGATTCCAAAATGGGAAATTTAGGGACCGTTCTCTTTGTGTTTCCGTTTTGTGTTTTAGGTTTTGAATTCATTTTGTGTTTTTTGTTTTGAATGTCTGTTTTGGAATTGCTGAAAACTCGTTCTCTTTGTCATTTTGAAAAACTGTTTCTTAAAATAGAAAACTTGAAAATGCAGAGATACATTTCTTGAAAGTTTCTCCTACTTTATTATTTCCTTGCCTAATATTCAGAGGGCCTGTATTTACACATTTAAAAAAAAGTAAACTACTATCATACTACACTCTTATGAGTTAAAACAATGTCGTTCACTAGTTAGTATGCTAGAGGGATAATTAGTTCTTTTAACTATGTTGTGACACATTAGGGAATCCTAGGATAGAGAATAACCTATACAGGAAAAGCTCTATCGATGTCGTTCTCAGGCTGTATATTTTTGGCTTTGTGTTACTGAAAACCTTTCATAGCTAGAACTAAGTATAAATTAGACTAAAGGTTAGGGTAGCGAACTTTCAATCTTATAAGAAGGAGAAAGCCAATGATTTTACCTATAACATATAATGCGTAGGTAAGATATGGAAAATCCATCTTGGTAATCTTCTAAAGGAAATAGAGGACCTACAATTTTTTTTCCTATGTAAGGACTTCGAAAAGCTTTCTCTATGTAGGGAGGTTGGCTAACTTTCCTACTCTAATAGCATCTCTGAAAGGTAAGTACCCTCAATCGCTATAACGAAGGAATGCATCTATTAAATGGGAAAGAGCCTTTGTAAGGCCTCATTCATCTCTTACTCGGAAAAGGCCTCTCTCATCCCTTGCAGCTAACTAATGGCAGCCCCTTTCTTTGCTCATGCTTACCGTATTATTACTCTTCAACTAGAGGACTGTTTAGACAGATTGGACAGTTTTGAAAGACAGCCCTATTTGACAGACCTATTTCGAATCTTTCATCTCTATGGGCATCCTTAGATGAATAGGCACCTTGAGAAGAAATTATTTACATAATATAGGCGTCGTGATCTAAACACTAATAAAATTGAGTACATACGACTGAGACTAAGGAGACTATTATGTTCTTAAGAGTTAGTTTACAAAGTCAAAGTCTCATTTTAATTATGATATTCAATGTCCATTCAAAAGGTCTTGTGCCTACGCCATCAAGTCAAGTACTGTAGGAAATGCCTCTCAAATGTAGGCCTTTGTACCACACACTTACATAGCTAAAGTGAAGAGCGGAACCCGTTTGTATCCCCTATGGCAGTATGAACTACTGTCCCTTCTCATCATTCTATCTGTGGCCGTTCATGTAAGCTTAACCCTTTTTAAGAAGTATGTTTTAGGTTTTTTCCCAAGAAGGGATATACTACTGATAATGATCTTTGCATTCTCCGATGCACCCATAATTTTTGTAGGTTGAATAAATGTTTCTATGGCTATAGCTCTCCCATCGATGAGAAGTAAATAGACTAGCCGGGGTAGGATCTCTACAACGGATTGTGTACAACAAAAGGTTGGTATTGAATATGTGTTTTTTTTATTGTTTAGAGTATCTCTTAGCCCCAACAAATTTCTTACATGACCAATTATTTTCCTAAATAGGTTGCTAGTATTCGATCCTCATCTAAGATGAAGAACTAAACCAAGCTTTGAAAGTCTTCCAAAAGTGAGTACTTGTCCACCTATCCAGTATGTGAGGAAGTTTCTCCTAGGGAGCTAGCTTTTGTATGTTATTAAGCCGCACCCATACTAGGTTCTTTTTCCACGTTATGTGACTAGTGGTGATGATGGGACTAGTAGACGCATCAAACTAAACTTGTCTCATAAAATGATTCTTCTCGACAATTCATTTAGTATAGATTAGATTCAGACTGAGCAGACTCTAGGTATTGCGTTTGATTAGTTTGATGCCTATAAATCTCTGATTACATATAAATAAAGTACATAGGAAAGAATGGCTAGCCATATCAAAAAGAGTGCGAACTTCATAGAATGGGGCCATCTAATAGTACCATATCAACGACTCACACTAGATCATGCTTACCACACTAACGTAACTATGAATGTCTAGTTGTAGGGCTTATCGAGCTTTGAGGGGTTGATTAAATCGTAGGATAGTAGTATAGTTGAAATTCTTATGGTTTTTTTCTCATGTGAGCGTAGCTGGACGGCACCAACATACCTTACAAAAGTGAGTAGAGATAAGAGCTCCAGCTTTCTCTCGTATAAAGGACGGGCAAACCAACCATAAAGTACGAAAATAAGAGATCTCGAGCTTACTTTCTTCCTAAATTCCAACTATAGCATTATCGTTTCCTTCTTGTTTGCGCTTTTTTCTTCGACTACTTTCCTTCATTTGAATTTGATTGTTTACTCTTGGCCTCCTCTTCGAACCTCATATGATTGAAAGCTGAAAGGGAATAAGACCATGTTAGAGGAATACCTCACTAGCCCGTAGTTCCCACTGACAAACATTTACTTACTTCTGACTTACATATGGCTATGGTGTTCAAATACTCCAATTTTTTAGTTAAAGGATGGCGGTACCTCCACAATTTTATTAATATGTCCTCACTTTTGGCAGTGGAATACCTTGGTTACATGAAAATAAGGAGAGCAGTAAAAGAAAAAGTACTACTTCCCTTACAATAAAAGTAAATGACGAAGAATAAAGTAATAAATAAGGAAGTACAACTTCATTTACAATTAGAACTAATGTAAAAGAAAAGACAGAGAAAATTCAAATGCTGATGCTGGACAATCCATGTCTATCAACTTGTACTAGTGTCCTAATATGTCGTGGTCGGTCAAATGGCCATATACTTAATATCGTCGATAATCCCAACCCTTAGCAGCAAGAGCACTCTGTCAAAGGATATAATGTATGTGATATGTCTAAGTACACCCTGAATAGCCCATGGTCCTCCTCCTCTAGTGATGTAGTGAGTAGCCACTTTAGAATTTAACTCAACCCAAATCGCACAATAACCTAGTCTTTGAAGATTCCATCATTCTAAAAAAACGTTTGCTCCTTTCCACTGTATGCCCTTATTGCTATATAGAAATAAAGATTTACTTTACCACTTGACGAGCTTATTGATGACTATAACCTTCACCTAGAACTGGCTTACCGTACTAGCTTACTATGCGAGCGAGTGGAATTATTCTCCTATGACTTAAAAGGACTAGCGAGTGAAAAGCTTTCCTTGAGAGTCTTTCGCTTATTGTACATGTTTTTATTCTTTGGGAAGGCGATTCGCTACCCGAACAAATTTTTTATTACTTATCCACTAACTGAATGTTTAAGCCCTATATTAGCCCATTATAAGACTGTATAAACTACCATATCTAAAGTTAGCTTGTCTCATCTTTCTCTGGTCACAAAACCCAATGTTGAGTTTGGATTTCACCATAACATGCCTAGCCACCAGTATAACACTTACAAAGCGGAACATACTTAGTCTTATAGGGGACTGGTTCAATTATGAGAAAGAGTCTCTCGACAAAAGAAGAACAATAAGTCAAGAAAATGAGAAAGGAATTAGAGGGACCTAAACACAGAAAAAGCTTGATTGATAGTAGAAAATTCTTTTTACAACTCAAACCAACCACAAGCTTGCCCTTACAATACAACAACCATCTTCTTTAAAGAATGAGTTGTCCCATAAATGGAAAATTATGGACGGAATCTCCTAGACCAGAATGACTTTCAAAAATTCTAAAAACGTCAGTCTCCCACTTACATCTTGACAACTCGCTCTAAATACTAACAACATGCCCCCTACCTTTGTGTCACTAAAGACACCACTTCTACCATGTAATAGTGCCCCACTTTGAGATAATAATACCTAAAGGAGCCATAATTGAGTGTATAGCATGAGTCCATTGACATTGAACTTTCCCCTTATTTCAATAGTACACTACTAGTCACACTACCATCTTTCATATCTTTTCTTCAAAGTTTTTCCAGTTGTAGTGGATTCCTCTTTTAGTCAGTAATGTGAGCTCTACTGCTGTGTTTCATGATCTAGGCCCCACTATCTTTCTTCGCTGGTGTAGCCCTCAGGTTCATCTGATTCATATTCCTTAGAAACTAACTACGCTAGGAATTAAGACAATAAGCTCCAGTGGTTGTTCATTTAAGAAATATTTAACCATTGGTACCGAAAGATCTTCGATCTGTAGTGAAAACTTTTACACTTCATTTAATATTTATTCCCTTTCGGATGATACTCATCTCATCACTATTACTTGTCAACAATTTCACATGCTTGCGAGATTTCTTCGAACTCCTGTTGGGATATTTCTTGAAGCATGTTGTCATAGCTCTGTTACTACTTTTGCTGACATTATAATAAGAATGTTCAATACAGAAAGGCAGTAACTTCAGCACAACCAAGAAAATATCAATTGCATAACAAGTTGCATTTGTACCTTTTTGTTACAGGATCTACTGTTGTGTTTACCAATTCCTTCAATCCATATTTTAGAGGAACCACAACTCTAATTCTCTGGGTTACAAGAATAGCCTAACCATATGGCTCACTAGCTTAGCTTAATTCTTTTGTTACTCCTTCACATTGTTTCCAAAATCCTAGTGTTTTCTTTTCATTTCCATAGACATTGATTATCTGATAGGCTTAAGGTTTCAATTGCCCGTTAATCAACTCAAAGTCTCCGCTCAGGCCTCTAAATTTTGTGCTTGACAATTCGCTAAGAAGTCTTGGTGGAAATGCCAATATTTCCAAGTTTGTATTGTATCTTCCAGTTTTGCTAGAGTTGAAATATGAGAAGATAGAGTTTTTTGGCCCGATCTTCTCTGCTGCCATTCTAAAGACCACAATATACCGTACACCAACAAACCATAAACAGTTAACTCCCCCAATTGAATCAACACTCTTATTCAGGATTTACGAGGATATTTTTATAGGTGTTAAAGTCTCTAGTTGGTGCGATGACTATTCAATTGCAATGACTATTCTCCTGAAGCTTGAAAGCGGGCTCAAAGCATACTACGGCAAGACAGAGTTCTTTCAAGCAGCTCGCCCCAACTATGATACTTGGTGCTTTCTAGTAAAACCATTTGCTCATCACTTGATATAGTTCTTACTTTGGAAAAGAAATAGATTGGGAATGCCGGACTAAGCAAAGAGAAAATATTGAGAAGACTGAACTTATCGAATGAGGCCTATTCAACTACAGGAATTTATTCTGGTTCACTACTTAGATTATTGGATTGGACCAAAACCGGCCTAGGGTGAGCTACTTACTTGACTTTCTTCCTTGAGGAAATGGCCAATTCACTACTCCTTCAAGTAATCTTATCACTTCCTAGTTCACAACTAGCTCTATTTTCTCTTTTTCCCTTGACTTTCAACACTAGAATAGTTTCTTCAAACGAAATAAGGAATTAATTGGCACAAGGGCACGAAACAAACAAAGACAATAAGATTGGACATGTTCAAGCAGAATCGTAGCTTTTTCAGCTTGTGCGTATCTCCTCACTACAACCTTTCTTTTAGACTAGTGGTGCGCTATTCAATAGCTTCATTTTTTACTATTTAATTATTTCTAGTTCGAAAAGAAATTTTGTTACTGGGCTTAGAAGAAAGCTTAGGATACACATTCAATTGACTGATAATACCCAAATGGAAAGTGAGAAAATTATTTTATACGATTAAAAGTTGGCCTTCTAGGATCAATCCTAAACGACCAAGTCCCCCGCCAACCAAACTACGAATTCTCATTTCTTTGACCGATAGGAACCTCTTTATGTGATTCAAGAAGTGGATTAGCTTAACTAGACACTAATCGACTTCAAACATATCTTGAGAAATCCAATCTTAGGCTTTTAGGTGGGAGCTGAAAATGACAAGCAATTCCCCCATTTCTTCCTTTGTCACAAGAAATCATCGTTAATTTGGACATGAAATTCTTTCCCTGCTTCGTAGATTCTTTTTTGTTCGGTCAGAATACAAAGCGTCATTGTTCATCTTGAGAGCTTCCAATCACTCATTTATATGGAGAGTAGGTGCTATGTGACATGGATATGTTGAGTCATCAAGCACTTGAATTACTAGACATGACACACTTTCAATGCATGGGATGTCCATTATCAAGTGGCGTAAACTTCTTGAGAGTTATTGGAAACCTAGATAAAAAAAACCCTCTTACTTTATAGATCTATCTTTCCTTTATGTAGTAAGGATTGGAATAAAGAACAACATAAGTCTAAGTCTCTGTCTCACAAGTCTTAGTNCGTAGATTCTTTTTTGTTCGGTCAGAATACAAAGCGTCATTGTTCATCTTGAGAGCTTCCAATCACTCATTTATATGGAGAGTAGGTGCTATGTGACATGGATATGTTGAGTCATCAAGCACTTGAATTACTAGACATGACACACTTTCAATGCATGGGATGTCCATTATCAAGTGGCGTAAACTTCTTGAGAGTTATTGGAAACCTAGATAAAAAAAACCCTCTTACTTTATAGATCTATCTTTCCTTTATGTAGTAAGGATTGGAATAAAGAACAACATAAGTCTAAGTCTCTGTCTCACAAGTCTTAGTGAACATCGGGAGAGATAGAATCTTAAGTGCATGATTGAGGGACTAATATATTGAAATAGTTGGATCCTAAGCCCGATTAAGAAAGAGCTTACCCTTCTCTTGTTGACAACCCTGATATTACACGTGTCATAAATACGCATGTAACATGTTCATATGTTGATTCACATGTTCACATCAATGGTAGCTTGAACAAACAACAATTTTCCCCTTCTCTAATAGCACGTCTCAT